>BLKR01005463.1:0-80263 GCA_011170035.1 Teleogryllus occipitalis
AAAAAAAATCATTGACATTACTTTCCGGACAAACCTTGAAAATGGCAGGTGATCTCCCTGTAGACAGCACTTTAGATCGTAATTCAGAACGAAGGTCTTCCTGTCCAACTGATTAGGACAGGCACATTAAACCGCGTCCGCATGAGCTGCTTGCCCGCCTGGCGCTCCTACGAGCACGGGCAACTTCCCATGACTGCGCTATCACTTCCCCTCCAAATCCAGAAAGGGTGTACACGCGCAAGCTGAACCGGTGCGCGGAAAGGAAATAATGGCGTCATACCGTGAGAAATTCATAAAAGCTCTCTATTGCTTATTTTAAAACTGAATTGTTGATTTATTAAATTATTAAATTTCCTGCAAATTTTAAGCATAGGTTTGACATACAACATACTCCTTAACTGTCGGATGTGGTCGTGTGATTCTATACACAACCACGATCCCTAGAAGTTCTATTAATTAGAATTAATTATTAGATTGATGGCAACTTCTATGAATTATCAGCCTTTTTCACTAAAAAATTAACATTATTATTATTATTATTATTATTATTATTATTTATACAGGGCAGTTCTATCAAATTTACGTGAATTTATTTTCACTTTAAACATTGAAACACTGTACGGGTTTGATTATAGTTCGTAAGCTTACGTTCATAATTATGTTCGTAATCTTGATTGTTGGCTTCTCGGCTGACTGGCAGAATGGAGTCTCCGGAGTCTTTGGTGAGGCAATTTTCGTGTCCTTTCATAAATAAAAATGTTCAGAATATCCTCAACGATTGCTATACCTAGATTTAATATTCACACAAATCTAACACGTGGTCGCGATTTTCCCTATCTGTGTTTGGTATGAAACGCCTCGCGACTGACTATATTCATCTAATTATTTAAATATTTTTCATCTATGAAGCTACCCTGATATATCTCTTCTCGAAACATGGAGTCTATTTAATTTCAACTTCCATTATATTAATCAAAATTCCCAGTGACCATTTAATATCAATTTACACGAGTCCAAGGTCCCAAACTTCCAATTAAACAATTCCCGGCTTATTATAATCCACATAAAACCCAGCCTACGTAAAACTCAATCGCACATCGCCAACAGCTTACGTGTGCTCACGACTAAGTTTTTCTAGAGAGTGAATGTATGCGACATCCAACGCCCTCTTCACATTTTCTGCATCTCGTGTGTTCGGGGCCGTGTCCATTTGTATAACGATCTGGCATCAAGGATGGAATATTGACTCTAGTTGATGTGTTGTCTTAACGCATGTTCTTTAACTGTAAACGATGTCATATTTCAACGCTAAATGTTGATTTTTATCTTTAAAAGTTAATTCCCAGGTTCTTGGCTTATCACAATACGAAAATATGTTTGCCAGATTTGTTCTATCAAACAACCGGGATTTGAATTATGATTATATTCTTTACTATTTCATGTACATTTTCTTTTTAATTTCTGCATTATATTAACATTTTGGCCTAGGGACACGAATATGTGTGAATGATGAGCCCTGAAGATCGCCGCCACTTCCCGATGAAAAAACATGCACTATACTTACGAAACTAATGACGTCGATAGTTGACGCGCCCGGCATCACTAACAATCAATCAAATCATCAATGTAGATGCTGCTGTATAGGCGGATCAAAGAGGGGGGCGTGTTTTATCTGCAAAGCCAATACATTTTTGTATTAGTAGTTAATTTATTTAAAATAATTTCCAGTTATAATTTTATCTCAAACAAAGTAGTATTTCCATTATGAATACGCAAACTGTTTTGAGAAATTATGGTAACGATGCGGCAAAAACGGCGATTTTTCTTCAGTGAAACTCTCGTTTTGGAGCTCTCATGTCGAAAAAATGGATAAATCTTGTTCCTTTATTATTAAATTACTTCCTCTAACACGTTATGTAGTCAGAATCCACGTTTTGTGGGTCCTTGATACCGAGAAATTGGTTAACGGCGAAACGTCCGTCCACCTCCGAACGACGAGAGCAGCGAAACGGTAGGCAGGACTTGCATCGAAAATGATGTTCTCCGATTCTTCGATCTGGCTGATGTTGCGGCCTTTCATTTTAAATGGATATTTTATTTTTGTGGGTACTTTACAAGAAACCTTATCATTTTTATGTTTTTTCAAAAATGACCTTCTTCGGGTAGAGCAAGTGACTCCTAAAAAACGAGCACGTCGCGTTTTCGATGACCTCTCTGAAATTTTGAAAATTATAAAAGATGCTTTTTTGGCCTCTTCGTAAAACTATGGTATTGAAGATATATATTTTTTTCTTAATAAAATCTGTTCACCAAAAACAGGTTTTTAAGTTTGGTCATGTACAGTGAGCAGTTTTCGCGTAATTTTGGATAAAATATAGGCAATTTTTAAGCAATTATTCTAAAAAAAAGCTCATTTTTTTTCTTTATTTTTGATCTGGATTAGAGCAAACGACGATTTTAAAAATGAAGGTCTTATTTTCGGTGAATCCTCCGTACTGTCGAAAATTGCAAAAGAATAACATCGCAAAACAATATAGATACAGATTTTTTACTTAATGAAATCTGTTCCTCGCAAAAAAGGTTATATATACTTCACTTTAAGGTTATAAACACTTTTTGAAAAGCAATAGTTTCGCATATTTTTTTTTAATTTTTGAAATTGCAATTTCAAATGCCCTGCTGTTCTTTTGGTAGAATCTTTCAGGAGTTACCACGTCGCAAGACAATTGACATCGCTGTGACACCGCAGTTTGAAGTTCTCAGAATAACTTCTCTATTAGACGATGTTTCCGGGGTTTAAAGAACGCAGTTTTAGATAGTCGAATGTGTTGATATATTACAGTGGCGTGTGGTGAAATATCTTTCCTACGGAAGCAATTGCATTTCAAATGGTAGATTTTTAATTACGCGCATGGATAAGACGACAAACGGATAATTTAAACCCTGAACCGATAAGCACATGCGGAGCCCACCACACGCGCGCAGTGAGTCACGCTGTATGCAACTGGCCGATTGCTTCCGAAGGCGAGCTCGCCAGAATGAGCCTGCGCGCGCCCACCACACGCGCCAGCATATCTGCTGATCACAGCATTCCCTTGGAGACGCTGGATGCAGTCACCCAGTGCTTCCAAATAGCTTTGCAGGCGAACTCTACCCTATCTATTGGTGACAATAATAATTACGTGCTCATTTTGTAAAGATAAGATTGGACGCGCTCAATTTAAACTGTTTTGATTTGGATTACAAGTAAATGATTCTAAATTACTAGTCAAGTAGTATTAAATGTAAAATATCCTTGGAAATAAAGGGAAAGCAATGCATCCCTTGCTTCCATGGAATTAACGCACCTGATGTATTAGCTTTAAAAGAATGAAGTTTTCGCGCCTAATGTGCAACGATTGGTAATGAGTTTTAAAGAGTGATGGCTGAGATGTGTTAACATGAACAGAAATTGGGTATTATAATTTTACGTAACTTCCTAACACGAGAAAGTATGTGGTGTCGTTACACCAATAGTTCGTGTATTATAATGTCATGAGTACTCTTCAATTTTACCTCATCTTAATTCGAAGATGACATATTTGAATAAGTAAATTTTAAAGATTTTCGTTTTTCTTATACACGTTCTTAAAAATACTTTTTTGCAGCATAACGTAAATAACTTTCTCTGTACTGCGTGGCGTACAAAAAAAACCGCAAAATTTCCAATAGTCTTTCAGCAGTTTTCAAATGCAAATATAAATATTTTCTGTTCCAAAAACGGGTAATATCTATCGTTTCACTAAACAGACGACACAATGATGTTTAGTTGAATGATATATCGTCCGTATATCATTCGAGTGGATAGGTTGTAAAAAGAACTCTTGGATTATAAAAAAACTTTTTTGGGATTTTAACTTCTTCGCAGCCCACGATGTAAAATCTCTTACTCCATACCACTGCCCTTACAGGTTTGCGGTGACGTGTGTAGATTTGTAAGAATCCGCGCGTATCGGAAACATCCGCTGGGAGCGCCAGTGGTACAAAGTGCATGAAAGTTGATGGCCTTGAAGATCAGCTGGGGAGAACCGGCCAGACTATCTCGTGTGGTTGACAACCAGCCGCACTGCTTACAATATGCTACGAAGTACAATGATATGCTCTGTAAGTTAAACCGAGTGTGTTTGCATTTAAGATATTGTGGTACCTATTTGATTTATTAGTGAGAAAGTCATGATCCTTTTTCTGCAGAGGGACGCCAACATTTCTTTCAAACGCAATGAAAGTGAGGGATACATATTACTCCGTGCTTCAAACAAATGGTGTGAGTTAACAGCAACAGGTGGTGATGACGTAACTTGCGTGTGAACGACGACCAGTGACGAATAGCCGATGACCGCGGGAGAGCTAAAAGTCCGCACGGACCGATGATAAAATTGCGATAAGATTATATTTTTTGTTGACAACGTGGGATTCATGGAAGTCGTGAAAACGGAAGAGGTGTGTGAAAATACGGGTTTAAGAATGTCCTAATCACAAAATTAAAAGGAATTATTCTCCACATTTTTCGTAACCTCAGAAGCGAACCTTGCGCTGTGAAGCCGTGTTGAAAACTTGCTTTTGTATTCATCCCATGCGTAAGCATATTTACCTTTGATTTGATCTTAATAGCTTACGGAATTAACTAGTAGCTGACCTTGTAAGCGCATCAAAGACGAGGACAAGTGTTCACGGGAAAGCAGTTTAACAATTTGACATTTGATTGGAACAAAGGATGACAATAGGACTCGTGCAACACAGAAGGCTGCGTACAGAACGCTGGTCGAAGATACAGTGAAGAGCACAAAAAGTAATTAGTGCCTTCATGAAGTACGTAGGCCTAATTTTATTTCAGAATGGAAAACGCGTCATTGTCTGCACATGACAACACTCCACCGGGGTAAGTAGATTTTTATGCTTGTCAATATTTTCATAGATTGGAAATATGAAATGTATTTCCAGTACATACTGTCACTGTGCCTCAAGAGATGAGTATATCAATATGAAAATTAGAACTTATGAAATCTGATTTTCAGTTAAAAAAAGTTGATTTCTGGAGAAGTTAAATAGAAATTGTTTTAATACATGCTTTAACAAAATTAGTGTTTTCTTTGACAGTTCAAAGGATAATCTATTAGGCATTAGTCACTGCCAAAAAGTAAATGTAAAAAGGAGTGTTAGTTTTTCAAATTATAATGACAAATTTTATTTTCAAATAAGATTGTGTAATTTCATGCTTGGTACCTGTGACTTTAGTTTTTTCTTTTTCTTTGCAGAATCTCAGGAAACCCAAATATTTTATCTGAGGTTACTACCTTCCTCTCTACTTTTAACAAAGTGGATGAAAAGGATGCTTTAGTTAATAAAATTCAGATCTGGATTGTTACTCAACCACAACTTAATGCAAGGACTGGTATGAATTTCTCAGTGCTCACAACTTAATTTGCATTTCTTTCCTAACACAATTACTTAAGAGTAATGTATAAAAATGTTTAATTACATTTCCTATTGCAATAAGAACTAAATTTCATATTTCTCTTCGTAGTATTTAGAGCTAGTAGACCATTCTTCTTGCATAAACATTTTTTCTGTATCTAATGTATTTTCATTGTGGATAATGGTAGCTATTTGAACTTAGATTTTGTGGGGCAATTAACATTATTTGACGGTCTTGTGTCAGTAACAAGAGAAGTCGTACCCAACCACAGCAAGCCTCCTGCTATTTCTGTGTGATAATTTATTGATTTTGGTGAAATATGGCTTATCTTATTAATCTGCCTTGTAAATTCTATTTATGAACGGCTTGAAGTAACAAGATGAGTTGTAGTTCAACCAAAATCAAGGTAAGTATTTATGAACAGATATAGGCCTGCTGCTCTGGCTTATCTTGTTACTATTCCAAGCCCAAGTTGAACTTTCCTAAGTGAATAGTCCTGAAAGTGAAAAATAAACCCTGCTTAGTTGTTAATTAAAGGTAATAATCAACAGTTTAATATGTTAATTATCCAAACGGAAAATAATAGGAATGGATTTGTGACATCATTGTGGAAGGGAGAGTACAAGATATGAAAATTGCCAAAATTCAGCCTTTAAAGAAGGTTACACAACGAGCTAAATTTCTTTAAAAGTTCACATGCATTTTATTTTGATTTACAAGAAATATTAGGTGCATTTTTTAATATTAAAACAAAATAAAAAATTATTCTAATCTAAATTAAACATTTAAAATTTAAAAGTTAAATGATTGTATTAACACTACCTCGTGAATGGAGACCAATATTATAGGATCAATTGAAGTAATAGATAGGATGGAGAGAGAGGATGAGGATTGAATAGAAAAGGATTCAATCTGGATGACACAATCTTATGTAATGTCTGTTATGTAGTGTTTAAAGGTGCAGACTAAGAACACAAAAAGTTAATGAGAAACTGTTTGTTATGGCTTATAGCAGCAATTAGTGTACTTAAATTTCTCCCAACAATGCAGCAGCTCTTAGTTATTTCACAGTGCTTGTGATCTCTGGTTTGATGTAATTGGTGTTCTTGATTTTGAGTATTAAAACTGCATTTTGTTGTCAAAAAATGGGATTCCACAAGTTAAAAATATGGGGAAAAGTGTCAACAATATGAAAATTGTAACGGAATGTTATTCATATCATTTTTTTTTTTATTGCAGATATTGTGTACCTTCTGAGATTTCTACGTGGATGCAAATATGATGTGGAGAAAACAAAACGTAAGATAGCAAACTTTTACACTATTCGTGCCAAAGCTCCAGAATGGTTCTTGAACCGCGATCCTCTGTTACCTGCAATCCAGGAAATGCTTAATATGGGGTAAATTTAATTTCAAATTATTTATTCAATGAAATTTTGCTTCAAAACTAGAGTAAATAAATATTGTATTTAGAGCTCGGCATTTATATAAAAGAAATATATATTAGAAATTAGTATTGTTATTTTTTTTTTAACATTAATAAGATTGGGACAAAATGTGAGGATATGCATCATTACATGGAATCATCAATCTCTCATGCGTAGGCTCTATTGACATACTCAGCGTTTATCTTTAATTTAAAATCGCTTCTCAAATTTCCCAGAACACCAGAATATCAATTTGGGTTAATTTATTTTTATATGTATTTAATATTCTTTCAGAAGTAGCAAGTGCTTATGAGTAATTGATTTACATCCTGTTAATGAGCCGCAAGACATTTTGTACCTGCTTCAACAGTATTTTATTAAATTATTATTTATTAAGGATAATGAATGAAAGGTATTTAAAAAGTAATTAATAGCTCATTAAGCCTTAATAGCAAAACTATTTTACAGCTTGTAAAATATTAGGTACATTGGATGCTATATACTTTGTGTGCATAAACTTATAACAGTCTGCATTTAACAAATATTTTAACCCAAGAAACACAAGTGCTTGGACTGTTCTTTCCTATTTGCTCCTTAATATTTGTTTGAGATAGTATTTAAATGTAATTTAACTTCCAATTTCAAGTTCAAAATTTCTTATTATGCTTTTTTTTTTTAGATTTGGTAAGCAACTGAAAAGTGCTCTTCAGTATGACCCCAACTATGCTTTGCTGGAGCTATGAGTTCAAATTGAACACATATTTGACAAAGATATTTCCATCTTCTTATTGTTAAGCAAAGCATACCATTATACTCCATATAAATATCTAAAAATCTAATTAATCATAAATTTTTCTGTATTGCTTGCCAACGTTAGTTTAGAAGGATGGCTTCGGATGAAGACAACTTGCCTGGAATTATTAGCATTTCATTTCTACCCCTTGAATTAATTAATAATTTGTGTCACTATTGTTTCTTACGGGCATTGTGACAGAATTGGTTTCATTTCAGTTTTTAAATTTGAAAAGTGGTGAATATCAAGCTACACTTCGAAATTTTATGAAAAAAAATTATGGTTATTAAACTCAACTTTTGAAATAATACTTATATTAATTTTTAGGATCCCACTTATTAAGAAAATATATTTTGTGTGTATATATAGTGTTAAAAGACCCATTATCTTAAGTAACATAATAATTATTCTTAAAACAGGAAAATTATTTCTTGTATAGGCAAAGAAACGGACAAGTGATTTAAAATGATGTGGAGCTTATTATCTTTAAAATGTTGACTATTTAATAATGTAAAGGAATTATATAATTTATGCTGTATAGATGTTGGGAAAATTATATGAAGAATACTTGAAATGGGGATTAGAAAGAAACTTTAACAAAACAGTAGTGTAGGGTTGTAGTATCTAAACATCTGAAACTGGATGATAGTTCAGAGGTAAAATCCCTGCCAAAAATTCACATACCTAGATACAGAAATATATGTAAATGGAGGCAACATGCTAGATATTAAAACCAGAATTGTGAAAGGTAAGGTGGCTATAAGACAGTGTGGGAAGATGTGAACTGATGTGGAAAGATAAATTAAGTGTGTGAAGATAAAATTGTATGACAGTCATAAAGAATATTGCTCGTTATGGATTCAAAGTGTGGGAGGTAACAAGAAAAAGCAAAAAAAATTGACAGCAATGGAAAAGACTTCTGGCACCATGTTGCAAAGTGACTCTAATGGATAAAGTTAAGAAAGAAGAAATTAAATCTAAACCAAAATTAAGTTTGAATATAATTTTCACCCTTGAAATCAAAAGACTAAAATGTTATGGATACATGAAAGAATGAATGAAGAACATTGGCCAAAAATATTGTGGAAATGGCTACCAGATACTCATTGATGAAGAGGAAGTCTTAGACTTGCATGGGGAGGAATAGAAGAGGTGATGGTGAAGAGAGGATGAAGAATGAAGACTATGGTGATAGAGAAATGGAGACTGGAATGGGAGAGACACCCTAGAGTTTAATATTACTACAATAATATGACTGCAGTACTACTACAAGACATGGTTATTTGGATACAGAGTTGTATCCAAGCTATAGAATTAAATTTTAAGTTTTGTTTAACCAGATTCAGAGTAGATGCTTCCAGGAGTACTATGGATAAGTGGAAATGCTTTGATATCAATGTTTTTGATATTCAAAATTAAAACCAAAATGTTCTAATTGGTGGTGGAAATTAAAATCTCTCTTCCTAATATGTAGAGAAGAATTGATTGAAATTAAGATTAAATTGAATGATTTTTGAAAAAAATATATGTATCTATCCTCACCAATTACCATGAAATGAGTTGGTAAGGGAGGAAATGTTGATCAATTCCCCTCTTTGTAAATGAAATTGAGTTAGTTCCAGTTTACAGTATTTCAATTCTCTCCGTAGGGTGTTTCTTCCTCTACATTGCCGTGATCAAAAAGGCCGACTAGTAGTGGTAATTCGAGCCGCAGTGCATGACCCTAATTTACATCTTCAGAGTGATGTCTTTAAGGTGGGGAAAATGATTCTCGACCTGGTATTGGAGGAAGATGAAAGTGTTCCTGTAAATGGAGTAGTGGCAATCATTGATCTTCAGGGTGTGTCTGTGGGCCATGCACTACAGCTCACCCCTGCTGTTATCAAGAAAGCTGTGCATACATGGCAGGTAGTTACCAAATTGGAATAACTTAATTACCATTTGTACAGACACAGGATGCTGTTTCCTTTTAATTTTGACTTCTGGTGCTCAGAGGAAAGTGGACAAATCATATTGGCATAAAAATGTTACATATCTCAAAGAAAATGTAAATTGAAATAAAGCTCACTGGATTGGATCTTGATTAATTTTATTTTTGTGCTCTTTAATGCAAATATTTGTGGTCAATAATTTTGGTTTATCTAGTTTAAAATGTAATGGGAATATTTAGTTTAAATTCACTTTCGTAGAATGTATCTCTTGGCAGCAATTAATCTTAATTAAAAATACTTCAAAATGAGTGAAAATACATGGAATACTTTCATTATATTGTATGAGGAAATGGAAAATTATCCTTTTCTAGCTTCCAAGCAAGTCTCTCTGCATTCTATATGGTTTTAATTGTCTTTGACAATAATGAAAAAGAAAAGATTTCTAGAGGAGCATTAATGTATCATACTAGTATTTTTCATTTTTGTAAACAGGATTGCTACCCTGTAAGCCCAAAACGACTGGACTTCATCAATGCTCCTATGTATGTCAATGTGGTGCTGAATGTCTTCAGAAAATTTATGAAGGAGAAAATGAGAAAAAGAGTGAGTTACACCTTTTCTAGAAGTTACGGTTTTCAAATGTTGGAAATAAATGAAATGTTTTTAATGCAAATAGGTATATGTGCACTCTGGACATCTGGATAATCTTCATAAGGAGATTCCCAAATCAATTCTTCCTAAAGAGTATGGGGGTTCTGATGGAAGTGTGAGTGAATTAGCAGGTAAAGAATTGAGCTCTATTTTACAAGATTTTTATTTTAAGAATGTAGCCGTAAATATTTACATTTGCATGTAAAGAATATAGCCGAATAAGGAGGTGAATAGTACCCCCAAACCAAATCAATAATCATGATACTCCATATGAAAGACAATAAAAAATGCCATAGAAAAAAATCAAAAAAAAAATCAGCCTCCTAGGGTAATATGTTGCAGAGATATATTGAGAAATGTGTTTTTCACGTTTTAACATTTTCTCAGCTTCTATTGTATGTATCAGGCTCAAAAATAATTGCAGAGATAGGGTAAAATAATTGGATTTGAAGATATTTTTATAAATCAATTTTGGTGTCAAATTCAAATACAAAAAAATAAGAAGTTTTTGAAATTTATTTTCGATGTGATAACATTGGAGTACCGTCTGTCTTTTCTTTCTCCCTAGAATGTGTCTCCTAACATTCTATAACATATATTTTTTTTCACATTTTTAAACAATGAGGACGATAGTAAAAAAAAAAAAATTAAAACAAATTTCATCAATTTAAAAATTTGACATTCATGCCAAAATGAGATTGGAAAAAATGTACACACAAACACACACCCATAATAAAAATTAAACACATATATTTAACTAAAATTAAATATAATTTAATTAATAATTTATGAGTGTTCAATTTTCTTTAAAGGAAATCAATTAATTTGTAAAATATTTTGATGTTATAATTGGATTGAGCAGGGATTGATTTCAAAATAGGAATGAATACTAATAATGAATAAAAATGAATAAAAGAAGAAATATCAGGGAAAGTAATATCAAGGTTCACACTATTGATAAAGCTCATATTTTTATTTCCACTTTTTTTTCCTCAAATGGATATTGTACTACTTTAGTTTGTTTTTTATCATTGTGTTTAATGAGAGACCACAAATTTTTATATCTTTGCAGAATATTGGAAGCAAAAAACCATTGCAAGTCGTGAATGGTTCATAGAAGATGAAAAATATAAAGCTGTTGTGGAGTAAGAAGAGAAATAGGTTCTTGTAATGTGACACTGTTTTGTTAGGCAATTTGTATTGTATTATTGAGCCAGTAAAATATTCAAAATACTTTGGAAGAAAAAAATCTGTGCATTTTGCATTACAAGTAGCAAAGTTCTCTAACTTAATTGTAATGATGTGTGTGTTGCTATATTTAAACATTTTCTAACTCTCACTTTAAAAGAGTTTGTATGTATTTTATACCAAATGAAATAATTGTAATTTTTGTGTTAATTATCCTAGAATTAAAGAAGGATTTTATTTATTCATTTGACTTACGGTATTTATTTTTAAATTAGTTATTATTTGTGTCCTGTCATGTAATTTTGTTTGTGTGCTAGAATTGATAACTGACTGATAATCTTCACTGGGTTACCCCATGATGTACAAGTTCACTCAAAATACAATATTAAGAATTGGAAGATATGGGTCATCCAGAGGTTAAATTACATTTCAGTTTCGTATGAAATTGATCACTGAAAGCACCTATATATGGCTGATATTTCTATTAAATTACTTACATCATTTCCTCAACAAATGATTCTGTCATGCTTTAGATGTAATTGCCGCATATCCCAAAACATTTACACTATATATCACATTGACCTGTCCTTTGGAAAACCTAGCCTATGACATGAGTCGCCTCAAAAAGTTTAGGAAAATGTTTTCGGCTGGAATTTTGGGTATGTTGCCAATCTCCTAGCAAAGACAAATCACTAAAAATTGATTTTTCAGCTCTTCTGGAAAATGAGCAAAATTGAGATGTGACATTTCTGTGTATGCTACAAGAATATTTATCAGTAATTAAGGATAATAAAAAAATCCATGATTTTTTTCTAAAACAAAACTAAACTAGTGGTGCTAAAACAGCTCATACTTTCTCACCTTTAGTAATTGCTGTGTAATACTATTTCACTCTAAATTAACACATTTCAGTCATTATTTTTTGTTAAATTTATTCAAAATCATAGAACATTTGGTGTGAAAATTAAAGTTTCAAGCAATAGATTTTTTATTGAAAGCTTTAAATGAAAATATATTTCTGGCATTGAATTCACTGTATAAGGTATGCAGTTATTCATGAACATATCCAATGATCCCTACAATATTCTGCATAAGCAGTGCACAAGAAAGTAAAATAATTGAAAGTAATAAATAAGATACTGATATCATCAAGTACTTAAATAGTGAAGAGAATGTATTTTATCATTTTTAAATTAACTGTCTGTCGATACTATTCTTATAGTAAGATTTAGTTTTATCCCTTTTCATTTTAGACAGTTCTTTAATTTTTATATTTGAAAAAGACTAAAACACAAGAAGAAATCACAAATTTTAATGCTCTATATTGCACAACCCTTCAACAATGGTTAATTGTCGTCGTATGTGGCCAACTTCATTGTATAAACTTAAGTTAATGGTGTCTGTATTTCATGGATGATAACAAATATTTCTCCTCTGCATTAACAGGTGGGATTTAATTCTTTCATTATTGTGTACTTTCAATTATTTCAATTTTTTTTCCACTTTTTTTTCAATTTTCTGGGTATATAATAATACAAATAAAATATGATTTTAAAAATATCATTGTAGAGTCACTTTTTTATTTCTTCTGAGCAGAATGTACATGTAGCAGACTGTAAGGAAATTTCGTATGCAAATAAATTCATACAAGACAGTGAACAATCTTCGAGGACCACCTGGAATCATGGATAAAGAATTGAACATTACGAAATAAAATATAGATTCAAAACAGGCAAACTCTTATTAAACTTTGAAATAAGTAAAAATTGGTGAAAAAACAGATATTAGCAAATTACTGAATGACTGACGTTACTTACGACCATTAATGTTTTGAGAATGATAAGGAATTAGTTTCTATATATATATACTTGCACTAATAATGTTTTTAAAAATTTTGTTGTGACTTCGTCGACGCAACATATCTTTAAACCCTTATTGGGCATTGAGTGCCTGGGGTAATCCTTCTTTAAGTTTTTCATTTGTCAAGTCTTGTCACGTCAGTCAGTTTTTTTCCTTTAGTCACGAGCTCGGTGCTGATAATAACTGGGTTTCCGACGGTCTCCCACCAAGGAATCCATGGCGTCTTGAATTGCTTCATTTACATGACATCTTGGAGCGTAGTTCAGCAATTTGGCTAACAATGTCAGCTTCTCTCTTTTCTTGAGATCGTTCAGCAAATCATGAATTGGATTGAATATCATTTGGTTTGAATCGATAATGTAGTTAGCTGTAGCTATTATATCCGTTGAACAACATGAATATATCATCATAGTTATAACAGTATGTGTTTTAAACGACTTGATATCACAATTTCAGTTGTAATAGTTGGATGTGAATGATTGTGACAGTTGTATGTGGACTATTTAATAGATGGATTTCCACAGCTCGGTACTCATAACAGTAAGAATAGATTACGATTAGAAATTAAGTGTAGGAAAATGTGTGTTTGATCTAAGGAGGCATTTAATCTCTTGTCAGAAAAAAAATTGTTACTAAGCAACAACAAAGAATATAGTACGTAAGGGATGATTGCAAAAATTAAGGTGATGAATATTCATTAATATCATGAAATGAATAAAATTGCAGCATGCCAAATTGTTTCCAAGTACCTTAAATAAACAATCTTCAGAAAGGATCAAAATGAAATTGCTGAATAAATTATTGCATTTTCATTGAAAAATTTTGCTCTAGTGTTTCTGAAAATGCAAAATTTTGAGCTTATTTTCTCTAGAAAACTTCGAGATTTCTAGAAACTTCGTAAGAAATCATATGGTGCACTTGTACTCACAAATGCAATAAATAATAAAAACACCTGTAATTATAAATATTAATGTGAGATATTAAAAAAATATTCGTACACTTTTTGAAAAATGTAAAGGTTACTTCAAAATTATCTCTATGAACTAATTAATTACATGTTATTCAGTGCAAAGCTCTATCTGCAAAAAAAGGGGAAAGAAAAAATCTGGCACAGTTTTTCAGACCATTGTTTTTAAAACAGCCCCTTTCACTCCAAATTATGCAGAAACTTTACTAATAATTTCAAAAAAATGAACGCCTAGGTGACATTAAAGGACTAATTGTGAAGAACAAATTTTGCTTGAAGAAAATTCTGTATGTTCTCTAATGTTGTAAGAAGGGTCCCAGTTCTAAAATTTTGGAAATTTTCGAAAATTAAAGAACAATGAAACTCTGAACGGAGCCATCTTTATAAGAATATTCTATCACAAATTTAAAGAAAACTAAAGATGCTACAGCAGCACATACTTTTTCACAATAGTGGAAATAGTTATGTATATTGAAATATTCTAATTTCTGCTATACTAAAACCTATGTTATAGGCTTGAAAGAGTCCAATTCAACCAATTCAAATGCGACTGTGATGCATATCTTTGTTTATTTTGATAGCCAGGAACAGTAGTCATTTCTAACTTGAAAAAAATCACGAATAAATTTAAACTATTACCGTATTTGCAGCACATACAGAAAAAATAATGTTTCACATACACTTTACTTGATTACATTGAAGTGAGCTAAGAATTTCTGAATACCATAATCAGCAATCAAAACTTTTTAAAGTAAAAGAAATATATTTGTTACTTCTATGTTAAATATATTACCTTTCTTAAATTTATTTGCTTTTATAAGAATGTTATTTACATCAGGGGCGTCCAGAAGGGGGCGGATATCTGGGGCTTAATTGAGGCCCGAAATTTTTTTTCATTCAAAAGAAATGAAAAATATATTTATCTGTGAACCAAATTTAATGCTATAACTTATTTTTCTGATGCATGCTCAAATGAATTCTGTTTGAGTCGAGGGAGAAGGGAATTTTTTGTTTGAAAGGGGGCCCCCATTGCTAAACTGTCCCAGGCCCCTGGTTTTCCCTGGGCTCTCCTCTTCTTCGTACGTTTATCACGACCGGCAACAATAACAAAAAATCTAAGAATTTCCAGCCTCCGCGTTGCCATTTTGTGAAAGACATTTTAACAATTCGTCAATCACGCGGAACATTTGAATTTAACATTTCGATCCCCTCCAATTTCGTAAATACAAAGGGAGTGTAAATGTGATCAGCACTATTTTCTTTACCGTTCTTTTGCTGCATTCGAGAAAAAAGAAAAAAATTTGGAGCAGTGATTTGAAAATAAATGTTTAAAATTTAACTAGAGGTGCTACAGAATGACACAGACTTTCTCGTAGCTTTTTTTTCTAGTATCCTTGGCGTGGACTGGCTTTAAGGTCTTCCTCCATTCTCTGGCCAACTGCCATCTATCGTCACCGAAAGTACATTTTCTTGACGTTTTCTTAACTTTTCGGTAACTTAATTGTAGAACCGAAATATTACTTCAAGAATATTAAAGAAAGAAGACTAAAAGCTCGTCCAAAATAGAAATTTCCATTGAAAATTTTGAAGCCGTTTTTAAGAAAATGGCGATTAAGCATTACTGTAAATGCGAAATTTGAAGTTTTTTTTTCACAGGAATCTATTAAAATGTCCGGGGGCCATATGTAAAGTGCCCCCAAATTCTAAAGAACGGTTTTCAAAGCTTCAACGAAAGCTAGATGGACAGGAGTTTCTTCAATTTGGAAAAGATCGTACACGTGGTTTAGGCGCTAGGTTTGTTCGCATACGACAGGAGGACGGACGGACGTACGTTTTGCTTTCAATTGTTTTTTCGGCATCAAGGACCCATAAAATATGAATTCTGGCTATTCCACGTGTTAAAGGATTTTTTTTCTTAATTCAGCAACTGGATTTATCCACTTTTTCGTGGTCAGGTCCCGGCAATTCATTTTTGGGCCGAAAATCCGCCGTTCTTTCGCGCAGCATTACGTAACTTTCTCTATACTACTTACATTACTCCGTATATATGTACGTATACGAGAAAGTAAAAAGATACGCTCAGACCATCATCTTCTGCATTTTGTGAACGAATCTTTTCACTTGAATCGTAAATGGAAAGAAGAAAGAAATAGAGCTGATGTTAGTCTAAATTAAATATTGACAAAAATAAATATGTTGATGCGTGTTTGTTTATTTATTTATTTATTTATTTATTTATTTATTTATTTATTTATTTATTTATCGGGTGTCCTCCCTTTTACATGAACATTGTTGGCAACCATACTTACATGTGTTTCTCTACGACCTCGTACTCACAACTCCACAGTGCCTCTTGCAGTCGTGCAAACGGGATACAGTTCCACGTGCTGACGAAACACACACATTCTGGCCTCATAAATAAACATACAGATATACGAGTACATTATAGAGGAGTTAGAACATCTTAAAATTTTTTAAACGAAAATTTGGGACACATGAGCTTCTAGAATCATTTGGGGGGGGGGCAGTAAATTGTTTTCAGGTATAGCGAGACTGGCCCCGAAAATCTGGCCGCCCTACACTTAAAATGGTGCGATTTGATGCAAAAATGTCTTTTTCTATTAAAGTAGTTTCGTTTTTTGGAAGTAGGCCTAGAAAGGTGCGCTACAGGTTTGTTACGTCACCTACACGTACACTGTTTGGTGTGTAATGGATGCTTCATAGCATTCTGTTCAAATCCGTAAAGAAGTGAAATTGAGAAATCTGTTCTAGTAATTTGTTCGAGTTATTGTTCACGTTGTTTGACCGCATTGTAAGGTCGTAATGTAAATACAAAACCCCGAAATGCCGTAAGGGAAGAAAACAAAGTTGAAAAAGAACCTTCTCACAGATAACCTAGAGTCAAGAGTGTGATTTGATAACGGCGTCACTTTTGATAACTACGCAGTCGTAAGCTTCAACTTTCCTAAGAAAAGCCAGTACACTTCGCGTGTCGTACAGTAAACATCACAAGAAATGCCACCACGCCGTCAACTCCCTCAAAACCCCAAGGCGTACAAGGCCATGGCGATGATTGTCAAAGGCAAAACGCAGAGTGACGTGGCTGATCGACTCAACGTTTCTCAAAGCACTGTGAGCGAGTGGAAGAGAAAAATCGAAGGAAGCAAGCCGCCGCCGGCGCCCAAAAAAAGCGCAGCTCAGAGCTCCCGGACCGTTAAAGTGCGCGACAAGACTCGCACAATCATTGCAAAGCCGGGCAGTGTAATCGTTCATGAACGTACTCGCAGCATCAGCAGCACCAGCAAGGCTTCTGGAGCGGTCGCCAAAAAACGCGCTCCTGCTGTGAAGAGAGCAAATATTTCCATCAAAAGTAGCATCAGAACTCAACTCCGGTAAGCTCCGTAAGCGATAATGGCGACAGTTCGGCACGAGCAACATGGGCTGCCCTTCACTCAACGTTCCAGAACATTCCAAACAGGCGGTCTTCAATGAAGCACCTCAAACAGTTAAGCAGGGGCAGGGTCGACATATTTTATGATGTAATGGTTTTTCTTGTGAAGTGTTCCATGAGAAGGTGTTTCTTTTGTAACCAACAATAGAACTGTTCTGTAGAAAATTGAAGTTGAGAGTACAACGAATGGAAAGTTTGGAAAACAAATCTATGAAAGGCAGCCTATTTTTACTTTTTATGGAATATTAGTTTATTTGTGTCAGTAAAAGATTTCATAAAGAATTATGTTCCAAATAGTTCAGAATCTTAATTTAGCAAATTATTTTAAAATATGTGAAGTATTTTCAAGACATGACATTATATAAACGTTACGAATAATTCTCTCTGGAATGGAAATTATTAATTCTTTTTGACTGTCGTGACCTTACATTATTGTTATTATTTAGAATCGCTACTTGCATTCTGAAAATTTTTTTATTAATCATCCTATTCGTGAACTTTAGTGTTTAATAATAGTGTGCATAATAAGTGTTATCTCCATCGTACGATAGTGTTCATTGTTCAAGCCGGACTGCCACATGCCAAGAAGAAAACATTCCTAAGAAGTATTTTGACTAATATAGTGTTTCTTATTAGAAGATTTTGTTTAAATATTTTGTTTTTAACTTAAAGATTTTGTTTGGAGTATGAATGATTTAAAGATATAAATGATCCCTAGGTAACCTTTTTAAGTGATAAAAAAGTGTGCATTTGTGAAACTACCAACATCTACCAAGTCTAATATGGAATGTGAATATCACGCCCTCTTTAACTATATTGCATGAGAATTAGTTAAGTAATTTTTGGCCATTCCTAGCTCAGTTTACCTTTTTTGTTTTCGTCTGATAACGAAATTATTAATTTATAAATATAAAAATTTAATATAATAAATTAAAACATGTATTACGTTAGAATTGGCGCAGACCTCTTCGTAGATTGAGTGTGTATCAAGGAAAATAATAGATCGTGCTGGAGGAATACAATAACGAACTTAAAAAAATAATGCAATTTATAGTTTCAGAGACGAGTAAAAGCATATTTGGTGATTGAACATTCCAAAGTAAAACAAGAAAGAAATACTCGAAAAGTCTTAGGAAAAATTTTTAAAAATGTCAAAATGTACAATTAAAATTTGTATCCAGAAATATTTAATAAAAAATTAAGACTACCGATGTTTTTCCATTCATTTCATATTTTTACCATCTAATCGTGCTGCATCGAACCAATGCCTCGAGTACATTCCCGATTTAAAGATCAATCGCGACTTGCGATTAGATAAGCTCTATTCACAGTTATCTTTATGTACGATATCAAACTTGAAATCAGTTAAAGTTCAATCGATTAATTCGTTATTCCTAGATATCATTCTGGTTAAATGATTCATTACATTCTGGTTAAAAGAAAATAAACCATACAGGAGTATAATTTACAGTGAAGGGGAATGTTTGGAGTTCTTCCTATTGACTATACCTTTAGAAGAGATCAGCTAAAGTGTACTAAATTGTGAAAATCTCGCTTCAACTGGCGAAGGTGTGCCCTCACTTACCCGCAGCAGTTCAAGTTTTCTACAAAAATAATAGTCTCTTTCATGAAGTAAGCGAGAGATATTTGATATGACCGGACATAATTTGGACAATTGTTAATTAATATTTTTTTACAATCAGTTTATGATTGATTACTTTAAGGGGGAAGATACACCTTAAAACCTTAAATTCGATTTTTGAAAATATATTTTTTCATATGCATTAATTATTCAGGAATATTTTGGTAAAAAAAATATTTCGATATCTGCAATAGTTTTCAAGTTATGATTTAAAAGGTATGTCGCTGCATCATGTATATATATTAGAGTAGGAAGGGAAGCAAATCTGTTGACTAACTTCGTCCCTTGTTTTCCAGAATGACCGTTTTTAAGATCCGTTTCCCTTATAACTCAAAAACTACTCATTTTAAAGCTATGAAACTTTCAGGATGCATTTAACTAAGTATTATCGACAACAAATTATAAAATCGAAAAAACTATTAATAATATACTAATTTTGGATTCAAATTAAAAATATTATTTATCCAGAGATCTAAATGAAAGAACATGGTTTTGTACCTGTGAGTATTGCCAACAAATTAAAAGAAATTTGTAAAAATATTCAAAATTATTTGAGTTATCAGGAAAACTCTAAGTCAGTGCATAAAAAAATGGTTGAATTTTATTTTGATTTTTTTGCAATATCCGAAAATTTTTGAACTTTTGCAATATCCGAAAATTCAAATATTTCAACGATGCGCAGTTTTTTAAGCGGCCTTTACACTATCGGAGGACAGAGTTTGATAAAAGAGGATAGAGCCGAATAACGCGGTGAAAAGTGCCCCCAAACCAAATCAATAATCGCGATGCTTATATGAAAGAGAATACAAAATGTCGTATATTCACAAAAAAATAGCATCCTAGGGCAATTTGTTGCAGAGATACGAGAAACGTGTTTTGCATATTGTATTTTTTTCTCAGCATCTATTGCGTGTATTAGGCTGATAAAAATTGCAGAGACAGTTACATTTGAAGGTATTTTTGTCAACGAATTTTGACGCCAAATTCATATAGAAAAAAAAATCATTTTCGATGTGATAACGTTGGAGTACTGTCTCCATTTCCCCCCCTAAAATAGGTCTTATATCATTCGATAACATATACTTATTTTCATATTTTTAAACAATGTGGACGGTAGTGAAAAATAATTAAAACCAATTTTTTCCACTTTAATCATTTGAAATTCGCGCCTAAATGTGATTGGAAAAAACGGTTTAACCGATATTTAAACACTGATTTGAACAAGACATAATTCATTAACTTGTACCACTTCACTTGTACGATCTGCGACGATGCCAACATTCGGTGCAATATTAGTTGGCTTGGCTTCCTTGAGTTCGGAGGAGCTGACCCGGTGTAATGACGTAACACGTTCTTTTTTAAATTACTAGTTCAGCCGCTATCTGGAGGAGAATTCTAGCGGCCGGCTGCTCTGATCGGTAGTTTTCCGTGGTTTCTCCGATCAACACCAGGCGAATGCCGGAACAGTACCCTACCAAACGGGCCACGGACCGCGCGCGATCTGTCCTGTCCTTCCTCTTCCTTATCCTATCCTCTCCCCTTACACACACACTTACACTAACATACACTACACTAGCACATATTCCGGGAGACCGGTCGGGAGCTTAGAGCTTGTCCCGGCTGGGGCGGTGCCCCGCTGGTGGGAGAGTCCTGGTTAGGGGGAAACCCTACTAGCCGACGGTAGGTCGGCGCCGGATCTCGCCATCCAGCGGGGAAAGATCACCGCCATCTCCCGAGAAAAAACATGCACTTCACTAACGGGACTAATGACCGAAGCAGTCGACGCGCCCGGAAATAACCAATCAATTAAATTACTAGTATTGTGTGATTTTCCACCATGCGAAAATGTTTTTTTTTAATATTCTACAATTAGCACGATTATCATCTTTCGAGTCCTGTTCAAAATAATTCCACACTTTACTTTTTTTGTTGATGAAATGCACTAATAGTCGTCTTTCGGTCACTTTAAAATGCAGAACTGAACTCAAGAGCTCCGTCAATTGCCTCCGCAATGGGCTGAGGAGGGGAGTATCCCGAGAAGAAACGCTGTCATCGAGCATTGCTTATCGTGCCTGACGTCACTAGATTGCCGGGAGCCCACAAGAAAGAGTTTCCCAAGGTTGAATTGGTCGCGAATTGCGTGCTATCTCAAGAGATAGCACAGGCGCGGGTGGGATAAAAAGCGGAGCACGGCGCTCGGACGGTGCAGCGTTGGGTAATTTCAACGACTGTAAGTTGAATTGAATTGAATTTGCCTTATTTTACGTGGCGAGACTCAGGCCACGAGGCCTGCTCTTCCGTCTGACCACGCAAATTCCGCTATGCTCCTTTCACTAACCATGGGAGAAAGAAGGTATTACTTGGGTGACGAAACAGGCGATTTGAATTTAGCTCAGAGGCGTCATTTAGGCTTGAGGATCTTTTACATGCAGTAAATCTACTAACATGGGACAGCCGGCTTTACTTCCCCTCCGAAGGAAGGCGTACGAAGGATTTTTTCGCCCTTAAAAATCCACGGCTTCGAACCCGCAAACTTGGGTATTACAGTCCGATACGCTAACCGTTACACCATCGCCGCCGCCATGTGAATCCGCCTAAGTGAATCCGAACAGCCGGATACTTCCTTGTTGCTAACAGAAGGAACAGAAGAAAAATAGGAGAAAGAGGAATGTAAAGAAGACAATTTTTCCGTAAAATCAGAAGAGATGGAGAATGGTATAAATAATTGAAAGTATCGAAAAAGTATAGAGTCATTTTTCGAAAATATCGATTGCTATCGATACCACCAGAATATCGAGGTATCGAAAGTACCGAGAACCCATCCCTAAATTTTAATGTATGCAATCGAACGAAACATTTATTACGATTTGATTATTTAAGTGTCAATACTTGGTTTATAAGCTTCTCTGTGATTGGTCAAGAACCTGTATCATAATGAAATCTGTTTCATAATGTGTGTCATTATGTAATGGTTTGCAGACATCAAATGAGCGAATTATACTACGGGAATAGAAAAATAATTATACCCCCTCCCTCGACCCGTGCTTTCCCAATCCCGGGGGAAACCCCTACTTTCTGAGCGGATGCATCCATTTGCAGGCAGGAACGAAGCGCTCATGACGCGATGGGCCATCGTGATGCTGTAATGAGCGCACTGCAGATGTTTCCTCCTGAATCGGCGGAGGGGGGTGGGGTGGGGGGAGGGGGAAGGGAGTGGTGGAAAGGGAAAGCGCGCGAATCAACCCATCATTCGCTCGCCCTCCTAATTCATTTTTCATTTCCGTCGGTCACGAGGTCGTAATGGCGCTGTCCCTTGACATACCCCGCTCCTCTCCCCCCCTACCCCTCTCTTCCGCGTCGTCTCCCCCTCCCCCCGCACCCCCTCTCGCGGACGCGCCTTCCTGTCCGTCGTTATTGTTTCCGGTTCAATTTTTGCTCGCAGATTGCGAGCTGCCGTCGCGTTGATTTGCTCTCGCAGGCTTCGTGGATTCAGAGCTGGGACAAGGGTCAACTGCCTGAGGCCCCAGGCTCAGCAGTGCATCAACTGATGTCACTGCAGCGCCTCTGACCGGGAGGTCCTAGGTTCGAGTCCTGACGGCGGCAGGATTTTCGACACTAGCTTTTCAGCTAGGTCGAATTCAGTCCCTGTCTGGAGGAGAATTCTAGCGACCACCTGCTCTGATCGGTAGTTTTCCGTGGTTTCTCCGATCAACACCAGGCGAATGCCGGAGCAGTACCCTACCAAACGGGCCACGGACCGCGCGCTATCTTTCCTTCCTCTTCCTTGTCCTATCCTCTCCCCTGAGGGTATCCATCTGACCCCACGTGCCTATCGAAGAGTTTACCAATTCTGTCTTCATGTCACTCCTTGAGGGGGGGGGTACACCTGTCCCTGCATTTCAGCCTGTACTATACTTGGGTTTTTATAACGTGGCACTTGTCGTAAATCAGCTGTTGATGGTTCGTCCAATCAGGAGCTTAAACGTCACCACTGACGTCACCGTGATGACGTTTTAGCTCTTAATTAGATACCACCTTAACAGCTGATTTACGACAAGTGCCAGGTTATGATAACCCAAGTAAAATCTACTCCGGGTAAAGTGAACTTTTGGGGACTAACATTTTTGGTTCACTATATCCGATGATATCAAAAATATATGGAATTTCACCACAATTATTGATTTTATTAATGTAAATATACAGTAAAATACGTTAACATCACGAACTGAAAATTCCCATTTATTTATTTGTTTGTATTTAAAAATTAATTATTTTTAATTGTTTGCATCGGTTTCCAGAGTTTGTACTCTCTGCATACTTGATTCTGCGTTGTTCTCCGTCTCTTAACTATCGTAATGTAGTCTTGACACCTTTCAATGCCTCTTGCACTGTTGGAACACCGTCCCACTCTCCGACGGCCCTTTTTATCGTCTAATATAAGAGATCCAATTAATTTCCAGGACGTATTTCCTACGTTAACTATAGCCGAGGTTCAGGTTCATTATAGCCGGATCTTCTTAGGCTTATTTTTAATGTAAGTGAAACGGGATTAGTGTCTTAAGTTCACTATAACCGAGGGCTCACTATTGTGACCATTCAAATATTCGACATACGAATTCGCCGCCGCCGCTGACGACACCAGCTTCTCCATCAAGAGGGGTGTAGAGGAGGTAGGGGGTGTAGGGTGGTAGGGGGGGTCTCCCTACCGTCCGTTGTGACGTCACGGGGGCAGGAGGGAGGCGAGAGATTTTTGTCGTTGGTCAGACGTCGTGGAGTGAGGTTATCTTGAGAAAAGAGGTATTTGTACTGTACATTTTGCTCATACATTTTAGATAGTGATCAGTGCTTCTGTTGATAGAATGTACTGTTTTGGAAAGACACAGCTTCTGTTAAATTGAAACTATAAACATTCAATAGAGATGTTTAAAAGAAGACAGAGTGCAAGAAGCTTATGTCAGTGCTGATGTAATAGTCACTACAATAGAGGCTATTGTTTATTTTTGATAAGCAGATGCTAACACTTACAAACCGAGTTGGCTTGTGCAATGGCACGTAGACCAGGTGATCTGCAACAAAGTGTGCGCAGCCTTCCCAATTTGAAAGCTCGGGGTAGGGCAGTCTTGTTGGACGAATCGTGGTGCATACCATTTTCTTCCGAACAAAACAAGGTTATTACAGAATGTTATTATATTTAGTATGTTACTTTAATGTATTGCAAATTATGCATTGATTAAAATTAAGAATGTTATGTTATGAGACATTCATATTTATGCTTCATCTTTGCTTGTATCATTCTCTTAAAGTGTACAAGACTAGATGATTTATCATGTTGTACTGATCATGTAGAAGCTTTAGTATGATATAAGAGTCAGAATGTGTTACATTTCTACATTTATTTCAGTACAACATTTAAACACTTGTAATTTTAAGAATAGGTTCATGTTGATCTCTGAGGTGATAACATGTGTTTGTCATTTGTAGTTTATTTTCTAGTTTAAATGTCTTTGTGGTGTTGACACGGAGACTGAATAGTGTTCTAAAGAGACAGTCACTTGCTTCATTTTTTGCCCTCAAGGTGAGATGTACTTTAAGGGTCATTTAAGAGAAAAATAACATGCAATGAATGCTGCACTTAAAAAATTAATAATTCAGTTTGTGTTTTTAATGCTTAAGCACTAGTTTGATAGTGCAATAAGGAATGAGATAATATTGATTAAACATTACATCACTGTCATGTCATTCTTTACTTTTTGAAGTCTGGTTAGTGCTAATGTTCAATTCTTGCTTTAGTCATAAGAAAACTAGTAAATGGATAAAATGATTCTCTCCAGAACAAAACAAAGATTGGTTTACATTTGAGGAAAAGTTGTTGTTTTTTCTTGGGTTATTTTTTTAATATTGTACAATGTTTGTTCTTTTTGTTCTGGGTGTTTATGGAATGACATTCTGTATCTTGGTAAATGCTCAAGGAAACATCCAATTACAAATGTTCTGTGACTACAACTTTGTGTTATTTTTTTTTACAAAATCTTCAAAAGGGAGAGCCTCGAATCCATGAACATTTCACACCCAGCCTGAGTAAAGGTCACACTATATCCGAGTTCACTATAACCGGAGAGGACTATATTATGCGCGCACGTTTTTTTGATCCTCCGGCTCCCTAGTTCTGGTCCAGCCCGCCACAGCACGGCCCGGAAGAAAATATAAGCTTCACTCGGAACGTCACGGCTCAGTTTGCAGTGCTGCCCACCTTCGTCTTTGATAATGCAGGGTTTTCAATTTTCGCTGTTTTTCTAACTACCAGTACGTACAGTGCTTCTTCAGAATTGTAAAAAGTCTTGCGTTGTCTTCAGGATTTTAAAAAGTCATTGTTGTGTAGTTCAAGGCGCGCTAGTACGTTGAGTTTTCTGTCGATGAAGTTGACAGCACTGCACTGCCATGGCGTAGAGAGAACTCGCCTCTCCCCGCACCACTCGCTGTGAAGAATCAAGAATAAGCGCGCGATTAGTATATACATACATACATACATTTATTTGAACTGCAATTGGCCCGGTGGCAGTTAAATAACAATAATTACAATAATAATAAGAATATTAATATAATAATAATAATAGTAATAATAAAGGAGTACAGTGCAAGCCGAAGATGCAATAATCATACTATCACTAATATTAAGTATTATAACAATTATTTCAACTCTGTCATGATATCCAATAATTATATGTTGGTGATGCTAAAATTTAATACAAGCTACATAAATATTGGCTAATATTTTTTAATTCATTGATCGCGTTCACTACACTAACTGCACTGCACTGCACTACACTACACTGTTTTTGCTTTGAATTACACTGACCAGCACTTCACCGCACTTCACAGCACTTACTCATTTAATGTCTATTACTCTCAACTTATTTCTAAAACTTCGGACACTTAAGAGGAAAAGCTTTGAAAATTGCTGCGGGTAAATTGTTCCAATATTTAATTGTTCTGTTACAAAAGGCAAATTTCCCAAGATCTGAATTTTGTGAGTGTGATCGCTTCGGCCGAAATAAATTGTTTTTTCTAGTCTAACCTGAATTTCCTTCCAAGGTGGTTGATCTATGTACGATTAATAAAGAGCGCAAAGCCTCGCCCTTGTTCTTCTCGTTTATAGAGGTTCCCATGCCTTTTTTTATTGCGTTCTATAGGTAAACTTATTCGCTTTCCTCTGTATTCTATCTAGATTTTTCCGGTGCGACTTTGTGTGGATCGCATATGGTGCTATATCCCCTTCATCCCCGTCAGTTCCCAAGTCTACGCCCCTGCCAGCTGCGTAGCAACGCAGTCAGCTTCATTCCCAGGCAGGAGTGGCTCCCAGGGCGAGCGACGGGGCCGTGTCGGTGTGATTCAATTCCGCGTGTCCTGTGTGGTAGCGACGCCGCTGCTGGCGGAGTTAATGACGTGTCAGCCGGCGTGCAGGCGGTGCGAGCACGGGCGCGCGCGGGCGAAGCTGACGCGAGGCGACGGAGCATAAGCCGAGCAGCCGGCTCACAGAATAGGTACTACACGGAAAGGCCCCGCGGGGTGAGGGGATAACGATGACGTAGGTTGTCGGGATCTATGGTGGAATGTCCGGGAGCGGTAGCTCAGTGCATCAACTGATGTCGCTGCAGCGCCTCTGACCGGGAGATCCTAGGTTCGAGTCCAGGATTTTCGACACTAGCTTTTCAGCTAGTTCGAATTCAGTCGCTGTCTGGAGGAGAATTATAGCGGCCGGCTGTTCTGATCGGTAGTTTTCCGTGGTTTCTCCGATCAACACCAGGAGAATGCCGGAGCAGTACCCTACCAAACGGGCCACGGACCGCGCGCGATCTGTTCTTCCTCTTCCTTGTCCTCTCCTCTCCCCTTACACACACACACTTACACTAACATGCACTACACTACCACATATTCCGGGAGACCGGTCGGGAGCTTAGAGCTTGTTCCGGCTTGGGCGGTGCCCTGCTGGTGGGAAAGTCCTGTTTAGAGGGAAACCCCAGCAGCCGACAGTAAGTCGGCGCCGGATCTCGGTATCCAGCGGGGGAAGATCACCGCCATCTCCCGAGAAAAGAACATGCACTACACTAACGGGACTCATGACCAAAGCAGTTGACGCGCCCGGAAACACGAAAAAATCAATCTGGTGGAATGTCGTAGACGACCACGCGGACCCTGAGTCTCGCGGCGTCGCTCACGTCGTTAGCTTGGAGGTGCAGGCAGGAAGAAGGCGATGCTAAGCTCCTGGTAGTCGGGTTCGCCCGGCTACCCACCACTTGAATGTATGGCGCGTCGACCTCTGGGCAAGATCGGGTGAAGGATGCTTTTCGGAGTACTCTGGATTCCACTTTTATGTCCGGCGGGAAACTAGTTACCCTCCCCGTCAGGTTGCTCTGGTACTGGCGTTACCCACGTCGTGAGCTGGCGGTAAGCATTGGGGAGACGGGATGAGGGCTCCGAGCCGCCTGGATCTTAGTTCAGGTGGCCCCCAAATTGGGTTCTCGGCTTCGTCGTGGCAGTGGCCCGATACTCTGGGCAAAGAGAGGAAACTTTTTCCCGGCATCTTTCTGTAAGAGCGGTGTCTTTTTTCAGGAACCAACAGTAGTTGGTCATTAATTTAGTTACTGTCATCGTTTTCAATGTACTTTAAATTTTGTGACAACGTTCACCATGTTACTCGCTGAACTCTTCAAGATTGTAAGGGAAATGATCTCTGAGAGTATGTAAAAAAAATGCAAATTAAGGCCCATGTTGCATCCATGTATTTTAAATTTTTCAACAATTCTTGAACTGTTCATTGAACTGTAGACTGAGGTGGTTACCCAGGTTTTCAGCGACACTTCTAAAACTTGTTTACGTTTGTTTCTCAAGATATTTGGTCATAGCATCCCCAAATTGTGGATCATGCACCAACATTCGTATCTAGGGTCCAGTAAATAGACCGGCTACAATGTTTTCATGACTCAGTTTTAAATGTCATGGAGATATATTTGAAGGCATTACATTTCTTTCCCTTTGTTCACATAAACTGGAACATAATACCTAATTTAATATGCAATGGAGGGAGTAACATTTTGGAACGTTCCATGACGGCTCGTATCTGACATTCATGGAGGCAGCTTTTGGAGTGGCCATTCGCTGGCCAGTCTTTGGAGTGGCCATTCTTTCCGTTGTTAGTGCCGTTTCGTAGCCCATTAGTAGGCCTAGTAACAGGTTTATCATTTTAAGGTGGCATGTTCGTGCCAGTCGCTAGTCAAACACTCAACCATTTATAACATCTATGGATTGACAATAGCTGCTTGTAAACGTAAACGGAGCACTTACATAATTATTTGTAAATAGTTAAAAGAAAAGTATTGAATAGTTGATCTACAAAAACAATCTATATATTTAAAAAAATAAGGTATTCTGCCATGGCTTCGTTTAGAGCTTCTACTGAACCGATTGTTGTATTTTTTCTTTTAAATTAAAGAATATGATCCCTAGATGTGTTATCAGATATTGATTGTGTTGATTCACCAACATTTACGGGGTAAATTAATTAATTAAATCATTCTTTAATAATACGCTTATCAATAGTCGATTGTTTTCTTTCAAAGGGTGGCAGTTTCAAAATCGATATACATGAGTCCATAGATGTGAGTCCACACTGCTTTATGTTTTGTTTTGATTGTTGAGATTTGTTTACAATAAGTCAAGGTTTTGTTTCAGTGTAATAAGTGCATTGTGGTGTTGACAGTTTGCATGTATTTGCTTCTGTGGTGTATTTTGTAGATAACATTCGCACAGTGGGTTTTGCTCGGTTGTAATACTTTAGTGAAGTTGTTTACAGGTTATGTCGAATTCCGAATTGTTGTCCGCGCGCCCCAAAAGGCGCAAACGTACATTAACTGGACGCAGGGAAAGAGAAAGTCAGTGTAGGTGTCGTGATAGAGAGGTCATTTCGTTTTCTATTGGGTCATTGTGTATGAAATGTCAGTTTTGTTCTGCTTTGTACTTTCCACGTGAGAGAAATTCTGCAAACGATTTACTGTGTGTTGCTTAAATGAGAAAATAAGTATACCTTCGAGCAATATGCCAAAAGAAATCAAACATTTGTTTATAGGAGATGATGACACATCAAAAACCTTTAGAAATAATATCCTTCAGTATAATAGTGCTATATCTTTTGAGCCGATATTGCATTGCCATCTGGTCATGGGCCATACGGGTTCAAAATTTTGGGAACTCATCACAGAATATCTTCGTTATACCTTCAACATCCAAACAATGCAATATATTGTGAACATTAGTCTGGATACAGTATTTTACATTTATCTCAGATCTCACCGTCAAATTTTGGCGGGTTCTCACTAGTGTTTATTAATAAATTTAGCTTCTTGCATGATCTTTTATTTTCATAGGTTGGCTATTCTTAATACAAGTTACGTTGACTTCGGCGCCCTATTTTTCTTTCTTTCTGCGTTGAATATTAAGTCCACATTGTTTACATTCAAAGTGAATTATCCTCAAATAGTGTGAGGCACAAAATTGTAAGTTCAGGCGACTAGCTGCGTGAAATTTAGCTGCTAGCGTTGTTCTCAGACGGGCGGACGGATAAACGGACTCTTTGCCGTCATTCGATTTTTCGGTATCAAGGACCCAAAAAAGATGAATTCTGGCTACACCACAAATTAGTGAATTCCCCCCCCCTAAATTTAGCAAGTGAATTTATCCACTTTTTCGTTACCAGGGCCCTTAATAAGAATATTTCTGCCGAAAAGTCGCCGCTTTTCTGTGCAGCATTACTTAACTTTCTGTCCACTGCGTAAGCAGTAGCGAGAAAGTAAAAATAGCCTAGTTAGTTAATTAGTTAATGTTTAATTTTACGTGGCGTGACTCGGGCTATCAGGTCCTTTCTTACGTCTGACCAACCAAATTTCGCTACGCTTCTTTCACCATCTACCGGAGAAAGAAGGTATTATGTTGGGCGACGAAACATGCGATTTGAATTTAGCTCAGAGGATTCTTTTAGGCTTGAGGATATTTTACATGCAGTAAATCTACTACATGGGACAGCCGGCTTTACTTCCCCTCCGAAGGAAGGCGTACGAAGGATTTTTTCACCCTTAAAAATCCATGGCTACGATCGGGTTTGAACCCGCAAACTCGGGTACAACAGTCCTAACCTTACGCTAACCGTTACCGGTACCTTACCGTTAACGATACGCTAACCGTTATACCACCGAATCCTAAACCTCCGTATGTGTTTGAGAAGCGTTCCTTGCGGGTGTTCGCCTGCGCGGAGGCTACATTACGATTCCGCCCTAAGGATTTTTTCGCCCTTAAAAATCCACGGCTACGATCGGGTTTGAACCCGCAAACTCGGTTACAACACTCCTAACCTTACGCTAACCGTTACCGGTACCTTACCGTTAACGGAACGCTAACTTAACGGTACGCTAACCGTTATACCACCGAATCCGCAACCTACGTGTGTTTGTTCCTTGCGGGTGTTGGCCTGCGCAGAGGCTACATTACGATTCCGCGCGTGTCGGTGCTGCCGGAGTAAGGGGTTCCCCGCCTCACCCCCTCCCCTCCCCGCCTCTTCCGTGCAACCCCGCCACCCGCGTGGAGCGCGTGCCTGCAGCACCCGCGTGCGTGTCAGTGGAATTCAATTTCGCCACATTGTTCAACTCGTTAATTACACGGGATGACATTCTTTGCGAGAGTGTTTAACATTCTGCTACAGTGATCTCTCACAATAAAAATTGACGAGGTCGTGTTCAGGAGCAAAAGTCTGATGGAAATTCGCTGACATTCTAATGAGTAGAAATCGAAGTTTTGCGCAATTTAAATGTGATGTGTAAAGCGTTTATAAGAGTTGGCGAAAGTGCATTTATCTGTTGTCGTTCTTAATTTCTTTTACGTAAGTTCATATCTGAACACATTTACATTATTTCCGTTGATGCTTTAATCAGATTTTGTAATTAGTTTTAAAAATAAATTACATAATTTATTAATTATTTTATCGTTATTGTAATTTTTAATTATCGTTCTACATCCTATTACTCATTTAGTCTTCTAATTTGAAATTATTTAATGCATAAATTATAGTTTAATTTTTCTGTCAGGTGTATTTAATAAGAATTTGAAATGGGAAACTGCATTTTAATTATCTTTTAAAACTAGCATTCAATTACACTTCTCTGTGTTCCACTCACAAACTATAGGAAGTACACGAAAATTGAATGAATTTATTAATATTATGAGAAAAATTAATAGCTTTATATTTTTTTAAATTTAATTTATTTTAGATCACTATGCAACTTCTTGGTCATAAGCGATCAAAATATCATTTACAACTTTACATTATATTAATATTAATATAATTAATTATAATATTGATATATTAATATTATTATACTAATATTAATATTAATATATTTCATTACATTACATATCGATATTTAACAATTCATAACATTCTACAAAGCCATAAATACATTTAATAATACAAGACTTGTGAATTTTTATAACTAGAAAAGAAATACTATATAGATTTGTCTAATTTTGTAACTCTTAGAAATTTAATAATTTTGTAATAATGTGAAGAAGAATTTAATAGTGAATGAATGTCAGTATCAGTTAAGTTTTTCCTAAGATTTTTTTGTCAAAGGACATTCAACTAATGAAAGAGATGTAGAAAAAATTCCACTACAATTAAGACATGGATCTGAATTCGTCGTTTTAAATAAATAACTGTGACTTTGTTTTCTGTACAAGTTGTGGAGGCGAAGGGGAGGATTTAGTATTGAGTTCCTAACTTGTTGAAATTTTGAATATTTTGATTTCCATTACGAATCCCAAAGCCATAATGCTGATAATATAAGAAGATTTTTTGAAGTCTTGAAGGGACCCAGAGATGGATGGAGTTATTGGATAAAGAAAATTTAGAAGATTTTTTTTGTGGAGTAGTAAGCATCTTCATTTCCATTTATTCCTCGGTGGGAAGGGATCCATGTAAGTGTGACACTGCTAAAAACGTTCTTGAATGAATAAAAGGATTGTTTGAATGGCAGATACGACAGATAATGAATCCGTGTCGGAAGAAATTGCCTCTAATGTTAATATTACCGACGTGAGAGACAAGTCAAAATCATTACATTTTTGTAATTTTTGAAAAAACAAAAGAATATAGCAATATGGCGTTTGTCATCAGATAGGTTTGGTTAGGCACCAACCCTACCAAAAATTTAAAGAAAACATTTGGAGCAGTTTTTGAGAAAATCTTGTTTTTGTAATATTTTAAAATTGCAAATATTGCACGCTCTATTGCACAAAACTACTAAAATTTTCGAAAACGTGTACATGATCTTAATGAAAGAACTTTTTAAGGGCAACAAATTTCATTTGATGAAAAAATCTGTCTTCAAGTTTATAATTGTAGGAAGACGCTGAAAAAAATTCAAACTTTAACAATTTTCGAAAATTCAGAGTTAACTGTGAAAATCGGACCTACGCTACCTTTATCAGTGTATTTTACTCTATTCTTACAAGAAATTTAAAGAAAAAAAATTGGAGCCTTTTTGAGAAAATTTTGAAAATGGGGGGGGGGGGCTCCATGTTTCTCGGCATCAAGAACCCACAAAACATGGATTCTGGCTACACCACGTCTTAGAGGATTTTTTTCTTTATTTAGCAACTGGTTTTATGCACTTTTTTGTTACCAGAACCCGGCATTGATTTTTTCACCGAAAATCCGCAGTTTTTTCGTAAAAGCATTATATAACTTTCACTTTACTACGTATATTACTCCGTACGTATACGAGAAAGTAAAAAAAATAATAAATTGGGTATATACATGTAATTAAACATTACTCAAGAACTACAGATTAACTTAATCATTAAAAACTCTCTTGAAGGAAGGGAAACAGTATATCCCGTTTCGTAAACGAATTGGCAATTCATTGGTTATAGATGCTTGATGACCTGTTGGACATATAATTGACTTGCATCATACATAAAGTAGATCAAGTATGGCATGATCCCAGTAGAGCGCTGTCCTGAACTGGATGGATCACGTAGTGATCGAGGGTGACGATAGGTGTCGCTGACGGCGTGTTCACTCCAGAGCAAATCAAAATGGCTGCCCTGGCAGGCATGGCACTCATACATGTGGCTGCTGGCATGCGCGGCGTCAGAAATTTGTGCCAGCTCACATATCAGCACACTGACGACTGTGGCACTACACCGTACACCAAATGCAACGACTGAGCACAACACACTGTAGTGTGTCGCACAGATTGATGCAACAGTCATGTGACCTGTTCTCACACGGCATGAATACGCTACGACTAACAATGTTACGAATGCAAGAAATGGTTGCATAGAATGAGCGACCTGCTCAGGCAGTTGCTGTTAATTTAAGTGTTCACGGGACCGCCATGCACACTTTTGAATCATGCACATGTTGAGAAATACAGTTTGTAGTATATTTTAAAGTTGTTAAATTTAATACGTGGGTGCAATTACATCACGCCACATTAATTTAAACACGTAAATAATCACAGAACAGCTGTGCATATAATAGCAAGTTCACTGTATGACATTACAAACACCGAGAGTTCAAGTGATTGTTTAAAAGTAATTACCGTCCGCTGGTACAATTGCAGGAATCCATAATGGCGTGATTTAAGTAACACAGATGCACGTCTTACCGGCGAAGCAGTTGCGTGTGTAAAAAACTATATAATGCCTGTATAATACTAAACAATATGTAACAAGTATTGTATCGCAGCTTCTGGGTCAATGACCCCCATCTCGATCAGGTTTTTCGTCCAGTTTCCCTGATCCATCGAGCAAATGCTGAGATGGCCCCTTGTTTTGCTTCTGGACATAAATGTAACTTCATTATCTGTGCACGTCTTCTAGAATTCAGTGGGAAATATAGTTATTCAAATTATCGTTTCCATGTTGCCACGGCAGAAAGTATTATTCCTTGACGAAGGACATCATGGATAAGAGCCCAAAATTTATTTCTTATTTATCCTTGAAAATAGATTTTATTACATGGTAGCGGTTTTTTATTTAAAAATTCAAGTAGTATATGACTTAGTCTAGAGATCACAGAATTTTGAAAATGTACGCAGAATTCACTTCTCCCCATAGCACGTCATACACAGTTTTAACTTTTTTTACGTAAAATAAATAAATAAATAAATAAATAAATAAATAAATAAATAAATAAATAAATGACGAGTTCAGTGTATAACAGTACAAACACTGAGAATTCAAGTGATTGTTAAAGTAATTACCATTAACTGGTTTAATTACGAAAAGTCATAACGGCGTAAATTGAGTTAAAAGAGACTGCACATCTCACTAGCAAGAGTCCACTCGCAACACACGACGAGACTAGGTCGCAAGCGGCTCGCGACTGCCATATACGGCGTATGGCGGCGAAGGCGGCGTTGCCTGTCGCACGAAATGTCAAGAGTGACGAATCGCGTTGCTATGTTTAAAAGTAACATATTACACGGAATACATATATTTTATTTAAATGAAAATGTAAGGCGTACCAAACTTGAATTATGGCAGCGGGATGTGTTAAGAAATGTGCGATGGATAATATATAAATTAGATATTGGAATTGTAGCGAGCTCTAACAATCATAGTTCATTTCAAACTCTTCATTTAAAAGATTTTTAATGGAAATAATATTTAAAAATAGCATATTTAATTATTTCATCATTAAAATTGATTCTGTAGGCTAACATATGTTTCTGATGGAATCTTCTCGCTAAATGTACTACGTCAGACACCACGTATTTAAACTACGCAACGTTGCCATTTTACATGTTTGTTTATTACGTCAAAATAAAATGACTTAAGGTCCTGTGCACTTCTTTGCTGAAGATCAATTCAACTAGTTTAGAAATAGAATCGCACTGCTGCAGGTTAATTATATATTTATTCACTCTCTTTTTAGAATTAATACACACATTCAAATGATATGTGCGTATTAAATTGCACTGTCAGAAATTTCCGTATTACTTTAATGAAATGGACATTAAAGTAATTATCTTGAAGGCACAGTCAATTTAATGTACACATGTACACTATAATGCATGAGTCAAAGCTTTATGGCCGTATCTGGAAGGAATAAACGAATGAACATGATGGACTGGTGAAAATAAATATATGATATGAATGATGAGAGACAGGGGAAACGGAGAACCTATACATTAAATCTACACTGGTTTTAACTTACGCATTAAATTTAATGTATAAATATATTAAGCTCTTTTTAACGTTCAAGGTTACATTGTTTCATGCCAAATACATTAATGTATATTAAATGTACATTGTGTATATTTGTGTATGTATATTTTTGACAGAGTACCTTTTATTGATGTCATACATTTTGTGGATACAGCTTTTAAAACATCGCATTTTCACACTTTTGTCACGATGCCTTGCTTTGGGACCGGGAGCGGTAGCTCTCAGTGCATCAACTGATGTCACTGCAGCGCCTCTGACCGGGAGGTCCTAGGTTCAAGTCCTGACGGCGGCAGGATTTTCGGCACTAGCTTTTCAGCTAGGTCGAATTCAGTCGCTGTGTGGAGGAGAATTGTAGCGGCCGGCTGCTCTGATCGGTAGTTTTCCGTGGTTTCTCCGATCAACACCAGGCGAATGCCGGAGCAGTACCCTACCAAACGTGCTACGGACCGCGCGTGATATTTCCTTCCTCTTCCTTGTCCTATCCTCTCCCCCTTACACACACACACACACACACACACACACACACACACACACACACACTAACATGCACTACACTACCACACATCCCGGGAGACCGGTCGGGAGCTTAGAGCTTGTCCCGACTGGGGCGGTGCCCCGCTGGTGGGAGAGTCCTGGTTAGGGGGAATCCCCACTAGCCGACGGTAGGTCGGCGCCGGATCTCGCCATCCAGTGGGGGAAGATCACCGCCATCTCCCGATAAAAAAACATGCACTACACTAACGGGACTAATGACCAAAGCAGTTGACGCGCCCGGAAACTCGAAAAAAAACAAACCAAACGAAACCTTGCTTTGGATGTGGTAACTTGCACACTGTTTTGGAACCGGTAACACTGAAGTCTGCGACCCCTGGGGAGAGCAGCCTTTTCCTCCACTTTCGCGGCAGCCGCCCTCGCCCTCGCCCTCGCCCTCGCCCTCGCCCAAGTCCTCGCCCGCCTGTGCCGGCCCGACTCGAGTTGGGCCCGTGGCTGAAGAGGGTCCTCATGCGTTCCCGCGGGCCGCGACTTTTTCGCTTATCCGATATTCCAGGTTGCCGCCCCGCGTTCAGGGCGAAAGTTGCCAAGTCTTGATAGAGCTGTCACCTCGAAGTCAAACATTCGTTAGAGGGAATTCAGTCGAGTCTCTTTTCCACTTTTCATGTTCAATCTCTTTATGTCGTTCTCATGTTTGTGGAGAATCGGGGAAAATTTTTCGGAATGCGGGTAGGGACGTGAGTTACGAATAGTTCATTTGGAGTTTCGAATGCCCCTGACTAGAAGTAAATAAAATTCATAATATTTAATACGCATTGTTCATGTATATTGATGAAGTGAATTTGCTACTGAAATAATGTTTATCATAGGTAATAGGTGCTTTGAAAATTGTCGATAAATCCCCGACCCGCGAAGCAAGGAGGGGATTTATCAGAGAATTTACAAAGTATAAGTGATATTTAATAGGACTATTTCACGAATGAAATTATGTCCATCGTAGTTTCAAAATGCGCTAAATATTGAAAATAACTGAGAGCATTTTAAAATCAAAATGGTTGTGTCATATTACATAAGCGGTTTATTGCACATCAACGATACATACCACCTCTTAAGATAGATGAGTCGTAGCTTATTATTGGACAGTGGGGAGGGGCGGTGAGAACAATCGGATAGAAAAAGCAATACATTTTTGAGATACACCGCCCTGATGAGGGTATTTTATACGTATAGTTCAACACTATTGGTTTTAATTTCACGAGTGGAATAATCCATATAAAAAGCCAATTTGTTTTCAATTCATTGAACTGCCACTCCAATTAACCTCGCATTAAGAAAATAGCTCGTTCACGTAATTATTGTTGGAATTGAAAAAATATTTAGATTTTTTGCGTAAAATGAGAAATTAATAAAATATTCAATTGAATTAGTCATTACCTTTATTATTTTAGAAAATATAAAGTATATAAATCGTGCTTTTAAATATTTTAAATTATTGAATTACTTATAAAGATATGAATTAAATGTATTTGTCTCGTTAATTCGTTCCGCCCAGCCTATGGAGTGGTAGATTCGAGTATATTCTACCGCAAGCTGCGTTACTCACGACGGGACGCAGGTATTCCTAATTGCATTTCACGTTTACGGTCGAAATATCTGGAATGTATGGTACTGACATAATTTATATGTCTTAAAATATTTACTTGTTGGTTAACCTTCAGACAATTAATATTGACAATGATCTCAATGATGTATTTAGCAGCCATTCAACAGGTCCCAGAAATACCGCCCAAGAAATCATCGTTTTGATTCACACTATAACATATTGCTATGTTATTGCAGATATCTGTCAGTCGTTAAAAATTTCTTTCATCGGAAACATCTAGGAAGTGTAATTTCGAATAAGTGACCTACAGAATCCCATCTTCCACCCAGCAATATACGCGATTAAACCATTAATTTCTTCATTCCGTAGTTATTTTGAAATATATTACTGCACTCGTCCCAACCCGACGTACAAGGCAAGGCTACTGATTACGGCCCCAATTAAGCGTGAAATATCGCTACCATGTTGGGCAAGAGGGAATTACGAGAAATTTTGGCAGATGTTGCAGCAGTTAACAACACTGGGGCACCAACGGGATTTATAACATGCCTCAATAATGATTCGTTAATATTAATTCTTCGTCCTATAATGTTCATAGTATGTATGTGCTCTTTGGTTAGATGAAGCTTGGATAGTAGACATTAATTAGCATTTGTTTTCTCCTTTTACGAATATCAAAATTGATTTTCAGTACTTTTTGAAATATTACATTAATCCCTATAAATAAACATTGGAATATAAAATTCTTGTCTGTGGAGTCAGTATTTTAAATATTTTTTAATAATATGTCTTCCGGAGTATTATTCTATTAGTCAGGAGACAAAAATGATTGAACAAAAATTAAAAAGGAATTGGAGGGAAAAGGAAAACCTGTTAAGAGTTTCTGGAGGTGTGGGTGTGAAAGTACTCCAATATTAACTTGTTATTGCAGAAGTTACAATTTACCACCATTATTATTTTCTAAAAGAACAGCCGTAGAAAATTCCGAAATGCAGATGTCATATTGTTTTCAGTCAATTCAATAGTGTAAGTTGAAATATACGACATTAAAGAAGTTATAACATTGCCTATAGTTTAAGGAGATATTTGAAAACAAAATTCATTGTAGCTACTGATAATTTGTAAAGATTTGAACTAGAAATAAATTATGTAAATTTGAAATTGTTTGAAAGTTTTTTTTCTGAGAAAGTAAGCACTGTTTAGAATTAACTGTATAAATGTCTCCAAGCTTCTCAGTATTATTGGTAATGTTTTACTTTTCTTCATTTCAATTCCAAACTTGAGTTTGCAGTTGCCACCCCATATATAGTACCACAGGTGAGGGATACTTTCTGAGGGAATTTAGCACATAACGACTCAAGAAGAGGACGGTAAGGGACTTATTTTTGGAAACCTCGTGGTTAAATGCAAAACATTCTCCTGGGTTCCTGCGAATCGTGCGAAGGTTACATAATTCACTACACCACACATAATTTGCTTTACCAGGGGGTGTCAACCCCGGGGTAGGCACCTGTCGACTAGATCTTATCTACAGCCCCAGCCGACGCACAAGTATTCCGACAGGCTGGAATCTGAATCCCGCCGAAACGCAGTTTCCCTCACGTCAACCTCCCCATACAATTCGAGGCTCGGGCCGCCCTGCCAGCTCAGAGCTCCTAGCTATCCAGGCTAGTACCGGAGTCAAAACAATGCGCCACTCACATCCGCCGGGAACAAGTTCCCTCCTCTTTGCCCAGAGTATCGGGCCACTGCCACGACGAAGCCGAGAGCCCAACTGGGGCCTCCTGAACTAATGTTCGAGCGATTCGGAGCCCCCATGCCGTCTCCTCACTGCCTACATGTTTAGGCTAAAGACATGAGTATCACCGGAACCTGAGCAACCTGACGATAGATATCAGTTTCCCGCCGGACTTTTGTATGTGTGTTCCAGAGCTTTCCGAAGAATCTCCTTCACTCAATCCTGCCCAAAGGTCGACTCGCCAGGGGCCAATTTGACGGGTTGCTGGGCAAGCCCGGCCACCCGGAGCTTAGCATCGCCTACTCACTGCCTCCACCTTGAAGCTAACGACGTGAGTGCCGCCGCGAAACTTGGGGTCCGTGTGGTCGTCTACGACTCTCCATCAGAAATCACGACAACCTACGTCACCGTGATTCCCCCCTGTGGGGACAAGCTGCTAAGGTATAGGAAACAACCGATTCTGTTTGGAAGTCGGATTTGTGTATCTTTCACACACCCGACAACGAGTCTAAACTAGTGTGGAGGGGTATGCGAACACAGAATAGTGACATGGGTCCCGACACACCCCGGTCACAGAAACTGATGCGGAATGGTAAGCAGCAATGGACCCTAACTGTGCGGTCACCAACTGAGATGCACCGTAGAGCTGTACTAACTCTAAAGAAGTATAAATAAAGCCGGCCTGGGTAGCCGAGGTCGCTAAGGCTAAAGGGCCGTAGCTGCCTCCCCTTAAGTCGCAGATTCGAATCCCGCCTCGGGTATGGATGTTTGCGTGTGTTTGTGTTGTCCTTACGTGTTCTCCCTACAGTTCTCCCTGCAGTTAAAAAGATCACAGTGGTCGCTAAATGAACAAGTTGTTGAAAAGCGACCTTAAAAAACTATAAATAAGTTCTACGTTCTATACAGCTCCTGTTTGTGTGCTTATTAATTCATATGACGTCACAGTATGTGAATGAAAAATGCAATTTTAGAAGCCTGGCAACTCTTAACAAGCCTTATGATATTAAAAAACGAATTTCAGTTTTAATTTGGACAGAGCGTTTCTTTTATTTTATATCTACTTCATTAAGATGTAAAATATTTTCTTACATTTTACCAGAAGTAATAATATGGTGTTTTTGACACTAAATTTGAGTACACACGGCAGTAACTGTATGTGAAGTTTCTTCAAAAAAGAGTTTACAAGTATTAGTAAATGATCCACTCAATATAAACGACCGCTATAGTGGATGGTTTCAAAAATTGAACACAAATATCTCGCTTAGAACAAAATGTAAAATGTAGATATGGGAAATATCTCGCCATACTTGAAAGGATGTGCAGTGGAACGAAAATTCGTCCAAAATGGTTATGACATCGTTAAGATACGCCTCAGCAAATGAATGGAAGGATTGTGAAGAAAGATATTGGTTTATCTGAAGAGTTTTCCCAGAGCTATTTTCATTCTTGTAAATTTCTATAAGCATTAGAGTTTGCGACCAAAGAGACATTCCAGTTTAACCTTCCAAATGAAGCACTGTAGATGTAATATGATTTTACTGCACATTGCACGTCGCAACCTGGTTCCATTTTCTCATGAAATTTTATATCCAAATCGATAGACTTATTCTGAAAATGTTGGAAGAGGTGGGGAGGGCAACCCGTTATCCAGAAAGGTGAACATAGTCCAATACATACATAAGTACGGAAGTGTTTTGCGGTACTTACTGTTTCCAATTTATCTTAATAAATCTTTCTCGTGGAACAAACTCTTCAACAAAAGACACTCTGCGTTATAAATTTATTTTACGTCAAAAAACAGTTAAAACTGCGTATGACGTGCTACGGGGAGAAGTGAATTGTGTGCACATTTTCAAAATACTGTGATTGTATAGCTTTGTGATTCGATCAGTCACTGACGTGACACTCAGCATTGTGATTCGTCTCTATTTTTCGCCTGTTGAGGAAACATCGCTCGCTAGCATACTCTCAGAGTCCCCTTCAGGGCTGGAAATGGAATACGCAATAACGCTCAGACGGGCCACGCCCATCTTGGATCTGAGTCACTCTCGCATTGAAACCTCGTTTAAATGCAACCACGCTCAAGTCGTGGGCCCCTCTCCTCTCGCCGCGCCGTTGTCGTAACCAGACTACAAATAGAGTCCTCCTGACCTATAGACCGCTAGTTCCGGACAGAGGATGGCTAAAACTACATGAATTATGAGAAAATAATTACATGTTGAAATTATTAACAACATTATATTGTCACTGGGAATAATGCGTCTTGGTATACAATTATGAAAGAATGATAGTATTAGCATGAATAATAAGTTTCAGTTTTGTTTACAGAATTGATTGTTTGTTTCTTTGTTTGGTGGGGCATTGCATATCATTTTGGATCCCAATTTCGAAAGGCCAGCCCTTGAGTTTATGTTATGAACAGCATTGTAGGCCCGTCATGTACTTTTTGACGTGTCAATTTAATTTCACCTAGATTTCGAATTTTTGCAACCAAATGCCCCATGTTCCCCGTATTAAATCGAAGGGCCAAAAGGTAAATCAGTAATCCCAGTAATACAGCCAAGGGCCAAGAGTGTGGTGCAATTCCTGGCAAGGTCCCAGACACCGGAGAGAGCGCCAGTTGGACGCTCTTTGGTTTCAGAATGATTTCATATACATCTATATTGCTGCGATATCTTCAATATTGAATGTCATTAAAATGTATATTACAAAGATCTGAAGGAGCATTCTAGCGGCCGGCTGCTCTGATCGGTAGTTTTCCGTGGTTTCTCCGATCAACACCAGGCGAATGCCGGAGCAGTACCCTAACAAACGGGCCACGGACCGCGCGCGATCTGTCCTTCCTCTTCCTTGTCCTATCCTCTCCCCTTACACACACACTTAAACTAACATGCACTACACTACCACATATTCCGGGAGACCGGTCGGGATCTTAGAGCTTGTCTCGGCTGGCGCGGTGCCCCGCTGGAGGGAGAGTCCTGGTTAGGGGGAAAGCCCGCTACCCGATTGGTCGGCGCGGGATCTCGCCATCCAGCGGGGGAAGATCACCGCCATCTCCCGAGAAAAAATGCATTACACTAACGGGAATAATAACCAAAGCAGTTGATGATCCCGGAAACATGAAAAAAGCAATCCATCAATCAATCACATAGAACAAAGCTCATAGTACGCCGAGAAGTCTTGCGTATAATTCCCCGAGAGCGCCTGGAACGATTGCAGATAAAAGTGCCATGTGTGCTCAGAGTGCAATTCGATGCGGGGCGCATAGTTCTCTAGAGAGCGCCGAAAGCGCATGCTACGCCCAGAGCGCTCATTGCTCATATCCCAGAGTGCCGAGTGTACCGTTTAAGTCTTAGGGCCGTATTTATAAACGTCAACCAGGGGCCTGCCAGGCCTAGCAGGCTGCCAGTGTTTGGTTTTGTGATTTATGAACGGCCCCCAGCCAATTTTAGTCGCCCCTTGACCTCCCAGCAAGCCCCAAGATGGCAGGACCCTAAGAGCTCTGCTAGCAGAGCTTCATAAATACGACCCTTAGATGCTCTGTATTGTAGCTGCGCCACTGTCGCGCGGTTGGCCGACGAACTGCGAGGAGAATCGGTTCCCAGCGCAACCCACTTTAAAACTTCCCGGCCTTTCACTCCGCCCCCGAGCGCCGGGCCTCTGTGAGCGGGAAGCACAAATCAATCAGCTGCCCGCAGCCTCCGCTCGCCTCCTGGCTTACGAGTGGAAGGTGCTGTTGTAGGGAGTGGAGCTCGTTTCTTCCAAGACGTGACTTCGCGAAACAAGCTCCATTCTTTGACGCGTTTTCCTTCGTTTCAGGGAATTTCTGTATTTTTTTCCACCTGTTGGTAAATCTGATTATTGCATATTGACATTGTACTAATTTAGTAATTAGAATAAAACAAGAACAGAGTGCAGAAAAAATGCTAACCGAAAAATGGATATCGAATTCAGAACACTGGCATCAAAATAATACTATTTTCGTATGTAGATATAGGCTGAATTCTTTACTCTTAGATATGAATTGTAATTAGCTGCACTGTGACGCAGTTCTTTCATGTCACCTCTAAAACGAGATTTCAGCCGCAAAGTTTATGATAGCGGCGCCATGTAGAGGACACAAAAGTCTGTTCACAAAAAAGGAATGGTTGACGTGTGCCTTTTCTGACTATACAAAGTGTTAAAACACTAGTTTATTACATATTGGAACAAGGTTTATCCAATTTTTCGGTATCAGCCCCTCATTACCAGTTTTTGTGTAAAAAAATCGGCGGTGGTTGCTGCAGCATTACTTTCTCTATACTACGTAAGTAATACTATACTACGTAATTAATTTGCAAGAAAGTAAAAATACTGCGCTCGTACATGTTTTGCACTCACTTCATAATGGACTAAGCTCTTATTGTCAAAGTTTCATTCGTACTTGAAATATTTACTTTCTCGCTTATTCACTTAAATAAACATTTTATTGTGAGTTTTCGTGTATTATTTAAAAACAATAGTGCCTTATTAATGTAACTGATCATACACATTACACTTTCATTTCGGTATTTCTCTCTTCAAAACATATTTTTCTGTGCAGTTGTGAACACAAATAAAATTGTTATCTGCTATATCAAATTCTTCCGGGTGGAGATCCAATATAAAATTTCATATTAAACATTTTTTAACATGTTTAATATTGTTTGCGAGCCATGACATGAAAGGCAATAGTTTTACTGTGTTTGTACGCATGATAACACGAAACGTGAGATTAACGTTTTTGCTCCAACAAATTGCCAATCTCCTGAACTTTTTAAGTTCCTGTTGGATGGGAACCCTTTTTTCATCACCGTATTTAGAGCGACTCGTTTAACATCCTGTTTAAAAGCTGCGAAGATTGCACATTTAGGCGAGTTTCATTCTCATTTATTCGCATCCTGTCTCCCACTATCGTTTGCTTAGAATTGCGTATAATGAAATTGTCACATACGGTGTGACGGGTGATGAAAAATCCGTTAGTTGACTAAGATCCCACAAAAAAATTGAAATGGTTCTCTAATATCCCTTTTCGTGCTCTCGAGGTAAATTACATATTCGGAGTTGGAGGGGTGAACTCATTTGAAACCCTTTCCAAGTTAGTTCAATTAGATTTCCCAGTTCAAGTTGATTCAGTTTAACTCAATAAGAGTTGCATTAATTGATAATATGAAGTGCCTTCTAAGCAGTGCACTATAATCGATTATACGTGTTGAACAGTATTCCCGAATTGATAAACATGCAGACAATTTTAAACACAGAAAAAATCTATTTTTTATAGTATAAACAGTGAAATATACTAATAAGTAAATTCATGAATTTGCGATGTGAATAATGACAGCATTGTAAAAAACGCGCGAGATTCAGGTTGGGAGTAGAACATTAGAAATCTACTCAAAATACTTTCTTTCCGGGTTCATTTCTCTGAGAGCGAAATGCTTACGGAATTATTATTATATATTGTTAATATGAAAAAGAACAAACTGTTAATGAATTTTTCAAACTTAAGTTCATTCACCTCTGTTTAATTAGTGAAAATAGGATGTTAATTTTGTTCTCATTTATTATGTAGGTGGCTATGTCCAATTTGCTAATTATTTTTTTACTTGTAGTCTAAGATTTGTATAGAAACTGTAGTCGCAAAATCAATGTGTTCATTTTGTGCATGTCACACACGTTTTGTGTGATTGGGAAGCTGGAGTGAACAATGACTAACTCCGTCAAAGATTGCAAAAAAATTCTGCCCACCGATCGCTCCGTGGACGAGTTTCAAGAAGCAGTGCAGAAAATGGCGATTTTCTTTTCTCGGAAATGGATAGTCAGGAAGCTTAGACGAAGTGCGCGAAGGGTAAGAGGGGGAAGAAAGAAGAAAAAGTATAAGGACATGAAGAAGAAACAGTCATGCAAGCCTAGGAAAAGCAGCACAAATAAACAAAAATATTAGAACTCATAATTGAGGTCTTGAGGGAAATAGCAAAAACATCGTCAATTTTCGATGTGTCGAAATCAATGTGTGTTTATAGGATTTGGAATAACGTAGAAAGACTTATTAGTCAACTTTAGGTGTTTTCTAATGGTTTTATTTGCTATTTACATTTACATCTTCTGTTCAATATCTCCGCTGCTTGTTTGTATGGTTAGAGGCGAATCCTAAGAACTGCCAGGCTTCTTCGAGATGATGTAGGAAGGGTCCTATGGAGATCAGACCTTCGTTCAGCCCTATGAATGAAAGTGGGTACTTAATGGGAAGGCAGGATTGCGAGTGTTTCATTGACCGTTGTTTAATGGTAACGCTCGGGCTTTGTTCGATAACTAGCCTGAAATAATTGGAGGAAATTTCGGTAACAGCGAATCAGAGTAGCTGGCTTCGTCAATTATGATTCAGCACCTTTGACCCAGCTACTTTTAGTTGGTATCGAAAACCCGCCATCGCTGGAATTGAAATCTTTGACATCTGGTTTTCACACTTTCGCAGCTTCATAGCTTCAGTTGGGGATTTACAACCTTATACACTAACGTAATCATTATTCTTCATGCTATTCAAAAGTTTGGGTTACTGGATGGTAGATGAATGGTTAAATTATTCTAAATAAACCAGAATTTGGAGTTGAAACAGATTTAAAAAAGCCGATCCGGTGGACGAGATCTCTAAGGTAGTAGTGTCGTAGTGATCTAGGGTCGTAGATTCGAGTCCCGCCTTGGGCATAGTTGTGTTTGTGTTCGTCCTTTCACCCCTTATCATCACCATTTCGTTTCATCTTCATAGTTACCATAACGTTAACGCTAATAGTGGTCGCTAATGACCTTGATGTTGATGCGATATTAAATAACTAAAAAAAGATAAAAAAAATTAGATGTAAAAGTATCATCGATCCGACGGAATTGAACAAAGTAGACCTAAAGATGTTTTGGACCATTGTGAGTGCAGCAACTTTCAAAATGTTCGTTTTCCTTCGAAGCGCAGTGTGTGCGGTCCGGGCCAGACTTGAATAATAGATTCTGCTTCGCGCCGAAGGGAGCCCGTATACTTCGTTCGCACCTCGATAAATAGAGCGAGCTCTCCTCAAGGGACCTGCCCCCCCTTTGCGGAAGGATGGGGAAGGCCTCCCATACTGTCCTCATATGGGCCAAAGGGCGTGTTCGCAATAATATATAATGAAAAGACTGTACCCAGTAGCTTAAGAAAACCAGACAATAATAGATAATAATTGATAATGACAGATAATAATTGATAATGACAGATAATAATAGGTAGATAATGTTCAGGCAGAAATAATTATTCATCAATGAATGAAACTCTATTTAACGCTGCAAGATGCATTTATTTTCATTTTCACACGTATATTTACAACATGATTTGAACGTGATTTAAAAGTGTTTTTCTTGAAAATAAGAACAACTTCACTTGTGTCTTTTTTATAACACGATGAGCATTTATTTGCATTTACTGTATTTCTACTTGTGTAAGATTCAGGGTCGATACAGATAGTCTTTCTGTAGAAGAAAAGAAAAACTCAAAGATGTATCAAATGCGTTAAGTGGATTGATAAATTATGTTCCGTCATGAAATTGATTGGCGAATTGAGGGAGTGTTTTGTAACAATTATATATATATATATATATATATATATATATATATATATCTGGACCGAATAGAAACTTTGTTTAGGAAAAGACAATCATGAACTAGTAGATACACGGGATTGATTTGGATTAGTTTTAGAAAACTTGTCTACGTTTTTAAGAATCGAGGTAGAATTAGACTTATAATCTAAAACGAATAAGAAGGGTGTTTAAAATTGGAACGAAGAAATACAAGAAATTGTTGATCAAAAGACAAAGGCTTACTTACGGTATCTCCAATCACATTCTGAGCAAGACGAAGAAACATACAAAAATAAAAGTGTCATTGTTAACAGAGAGATTAGAAAGATAAAGCGGGAAAGTTGGGATAAGTATATAAGCGAGATCGAACACGACTGTCATGGATCACAGGACACTGTCTATAAAATAATGAAGTTTCTGAACTCGACGGAAAGAGATACATTAAAAATTAACAACATCTCTGAGAAAGAATGGTTTACATACTATCAGTCTCTGTGGACAAATATAGAGACTCCTGAAAACCCCTTATCCGAAACGATAATGGAAGCGGACCCCATTGAACTCGAGAAACGGAACAAAATACTTAAATCGTTTAAGAATAAGAAGTCATCAGGAACTGACTGCATGAATGCTGAACTACTAAAGTATGCCGCGAATGAAATGAGGAGATTCCTCGAAATAAATAATATCTGTTGGTAGATACATACCATTCCCGAAGATTGGAGGAAAAGAATTATATGCTCTACCTTCAAGAAAGGTAGCAGACAGGATTGCCAAAATTATAGAGGAATAAGTCTTCTCAACACAGCCTATAAAATATATGCTAAAATAATAACTCGGAGATTAAATATAATTAATGAGCATGTTATTGGAGGAACAGTGCGGTTTTAGAAAAGGTCGCTCATGTTCCGACTGCATATTTGTAGTGAAAGAGCTAATACAGAAGAGACGAGAATTTAACTTACCGACATATATACTATTTATAGATTATGTAAAAGCCTTCGGGAGAGTGTCACGAAAGAAACTGGGAGATAATGCATAAAAAGGATTCTCAGCTTACCTAATAAGAGCAATACAAAGTCTCTACTTCGACACTTATTAGCTCAGAAGATGAATTGCAAATTGTAGCACACAAACTAAACGGACAGGCAACCAAATATAATATGCAAATCTCCACTAGGAAAACAAAATCAATGGGCTTTGAAGGAACAAACCACATTAGATGTAAAATTGTGATGAATAATGAACCAATAGAACAGACAAACAATTTTACCTATTGGGGTTTGAGGTGTCGTTTGGCGAGTCACATTCTCAAACAAGATGACGCGAGGTGGACAAAGGAAGGACAGCTAGAGCATATAGGCGAATCGTGGGTTGACAAGAAGTGAAAAGGTTGATTGACATCAGGAAAATATCTGAAAACAATTGATTGAGAGCACTAGCAAACAGAAATGAAAAGGTAGAGCAGAGGCCTTTGTTCAGGAAATGACAAAGACTGAGTAACAATATTGGCAGGGTGTAACAAATTGATAATAACCCCAGTTCCTCTGTAGATTCACACAATTTAATACTGTTTATTGTCAATGAACACAGATCCATGCCACAATCTAATAATATTCAATTTATTTGGTGTCTATTAAGGTCAGAAAACGAATACAATTAAATAAACATGATAACAGACGTTAATATAATTCTTAATAATAGTTATACCTGGCGCTTTCGCTTGTAGCCTTTTTCCTGTCATGCGTGACAAAAATCCGATAGTTGATACAAAGCACTGGTAATGCACACGCCTGTACGTGACTATTACCAGCGAACAAACCTAGAATTTAACCAATTCTAGCAGTGGACTTGTAATCACATGCACTGAAGGTGTTGAAGGACGTTGTAAATTCACTCGTAGGCAACACTTCCAAAGGCACAGCGAACGAAGTGGAGCTCCCCTCGCTAATCGTATTCTGCGCAGGGTCCGTGCCCGGTCCCTCCCACCCCATGCCCCACCCCCGCTTTGATTTGTCACCGCCGTAAAGAGAACTCGAGAGACACCGGTTCATTAGTTGCGCGTCACATCGGTCGATCGTAAACATTAACTTGGCGCCGCTTACCGGAGCACAGTGGACCGAAGTGACGCACAGAGCGCGCAAACCAATGAGATCGGCGGCGGAGTCAGGAACTACTACTCGCGCAATTTTTCTTGAACGATAGATTGAAGAAATGCGGGCAGAGTAAAGATATTAGTTACAAAGTCAGCCACTAGAATATTTAGAGTAATGACAACCTCTGGAAAATCAAAGTCAAACCTGCTATGTGTGCGGCCAGGTCATCGCTCTGGGTAGGCAACAGCAGGGACAGTAGATAGAAGTTTTAGGTGCCTCCCTTGGAGGACCTGGATCTGCCTCAGCCATTTCTTTAGATATTGATAATAAACCTGAACAGAAGTTCTTAACTATGAAAGCATCTAGCTTAGACTAGCTTCTGTTTTCCACCAACGAAGATTTAATGCTTGGAATGTTGTCATCAGTGCTCGCTGCGAACTTTTGCCTTCAACTGTTTATTGCTCAACAAAAGGGAGGGGAAGCAAGGTCATCGTTCAAGAAAAGTTGCGCGAGTAGTACTTGGCTGTTCGGGTGTTCTGAGTCTTATAGCGTTTTCCATTCGTCGCACTGAAACCCACCCTAGTGCAGGGCAAAAACGTCATCGCTCCGCAACAGTGCTGCCCCACACGCGTGAAGGGTAGCTATGAATGAAACGGAACTGAGTCAGTGCGTGTGCGCTACGCAGTGAGCTGTCCTTGGTCTGTCACACTGATGGAACTCGAAAAATAATAATTTTGAACGCTGTTTATTGTTAAAATTTTTATGAAGTCTTTTGGTAATTCTTACGTCTTAATTCATAAATTATTAACGCGTGATTTCTTTATTTAAAAACTACGGAAACTTCAAATGCGTATGAGTCGAAATTTCATTTTTCTAGATTTGCCAGTGATCGATATAGTACACAAGATTTTGAACCTCAAGACTTCTGCAGAATTTTTGGTTATTGAAAACCAGAAAAATATTAAAATTAGCTTTTCCGCTGGTATATATATGGGTGTGCGAGAAACATTTCTGGGCACATATATTTGAATGATGTTGTAAGGGTCACTATTTTTATTTAGACTTTATTAGCGTTTCGAAAATGAAACGTATCTACACTTGGGTTTTTAAATAGCACTGGATTTGTTAACATGAAGTTATTCAAGGTTACATTTAGGAAAACACAAACTGATTTTCGAACTTCGCGAGTTACACAAATTATTGTTTTGCAAAACATAACATACTCCATCATTCGAACTACCCTGCGTGACAGAAGATCCTGAATGGCGTTCACAATTTCACCACGAATCCAACTCAGCATGGATAACTTCCGTACCTAACCTCACAATGGCCCGGTGCACTGGACTGCACGGACGCAATCGTCAGTTCAGTTTAGGGTGCCCTGAGTGCGCCCTGGTTCCGTGTCATTTTGCGAATGGAACATGCACTTCTTTGCACTGGTGCGCCCTAGCGGTCGAATGGCACACGAAAGCTACCCCCGCACTAGGTGCGCACCAGTGCGGGGAATGGAAAACGCTATTAGGCACAAGGGCCAACGTTTCGGCCGGCATGAAGCAACCTTCCTCAAACAGAAATTTGGGATAAGAATAACATCATTTACGAAGGGCAACACGGTTTTAGAAAAGGATATTCATGCGAGAGTCAGGTAGTCACTGTCAGTCAGGACATTGCTGATTCTCTTGATGAAGGTTCCATTGTTCATGCAATTATTATAGATTTCACAAAAGCGTTCGACCTCGTTCCCCATGATAAATTAATACAAAAAATTAGTAAGCTTAACGTAGACAGAAGAATTGCTCTCTGGATTCGAGAATTTCTCAGCTCGCGTACTCAACGGGTGCGAATCGGGTCAAATTTCTCTTCGAGGGCGGAAGTAACGTCCGGAGTGCCACAGGGCAGTGTCCTAGGTCCGTTGTTATTTATAGCGTATATTAATGATATTTGGCAGGGAATTCAATCAAAAATACGTCTTTTTGCAGATGATTGTATAATTTATCGGGAAATTAAGAACACAAGTGATACAGAAATATTGCAGGTTGATTTAGATAAGCTAGAATCATGGGCTATCACAAATGAAATGAAATTAAATCCCAACAAGTGCAAGTTTATTAGATTCGCGCGTTCTAGAAAGACAGACGATATCATATATAAATTAGGAAATCAGGATATTCCGGGGGCTAAATGCTGTAAATATTTGGGAATTGTACTAAACGAGGATCTGAGTTGGACAGAACAATTATGTAGTGAAAAAGGCGTGGAAGGCATTACACTTTGTAATTAGAATACTTAGAAAAGGAAGTGGAAAATCAAGGGAATTAGGGTACACGTCTCTAGTACGACCGATATTAGAATTTGGCTCCATATGTTGGGACCCTTATCGTTTAGGGCAAATAAAATCTCTCGAGAAAGTACAAAAATATGCTGCAAAATTTGTTAGGAGAGGACGTTCAAATTCTGAATTTATATCGTGGGAACCTTTGGAAAAACGCAGAGAGAAATCGCGTCTTTGTGCATTATTCAAATCAATAAGAGGGGATCGTCCGTGGGGTGAAGTACTATCTACTATCTAAACCAACTTACGTCGCGCGGAAGGATCATGGTTTCAAAATTCGGCAAAGAAAACAGAGAACAGATGTAGGTAAATTCTCATTTGTAAACAGAACGATACAAAATTGGAACAAATTACCTGCTGCAGTGCTGGAGACTTTCCCTCAGAATGTCAAAAATTTTTAAGTTAGACTAAGTAAATATGGTTAATAGATTAATTTTGTAAAATTGTATTTGGTAACATGTTAATATTTTAATGTTGTTTGATGTTTTTTTGTGTATTTTTAGAAATTTCTTAGAAAACGCTACCACCGGAAATATTCTATGTATTCCTAAGTAGCAAAATAAATATTCTATTCTAGAAACGCCATAATTTGGAAGGTTGCAGAATGTCGGCAGAAACGTTGACACCTGTTCCTAGGACGCGACATCTCCCAGACAGCCAAGCAGCTATCGCGTAAACCAAGTTGTCTGTAACTGGTTGAAACTGTTCTCGAAGTAACAGTTTCAAACAATATAAAATGTGGAACATTCATGTGTAAAAATGGCCCACTATATGTTTTCCTTTTTGTCAACTTCTTCAAAGCTCTTTACATTCAGCGTTTATTAATGCGCTGTGGATGTACCAGTACCCACTCGCAGAATGAGAGCATTCTATTTAATTTTTTATGATTCCATTAAAAATACATTTTCTGTAAAGTTATCATTGTCTTTTACAAATCCAATAATATTAGCGGTGGTTGAATTGAATAATTTTTACCGGCAAATCATTCATAAAAATAACCTCTAGTTACAAAGCTTTGACCGGGAGCGGTAGCTCAGTGCATCATTTGATGTCACTGCAGCTCCTCTGACCGGGAGGACCTAGGTTCGAGTCCTGACGCCGGCAGGATTTTCGACATTAGCTTTTCAGCTAGGTCGAATTCAGTCGCTGTCTGGAGGAGAATTATAGCGGCCAGCTGTTCTGATCGGCAGTTTTCCGTGGTTTCTCCGATCAACAGGCGAATGCCGGAGCAGTACCCACCAAACGGGCCACGGACCGCGCGCGATCTGTCCTTTCTCTTCCTTGTCCTATCCTCTCCCCTTACACACACACACACACACACACACACACACACACACTTGCACTAACATGCACTACACCACTACATGTTCCGGGAGACCGGTGGGGGGCTTAGAGCTTGTCCCGGCTGGGGCGGTGCCCTGCTGGTGGGAGAGTCCTGGTTAGGGGAAACCCCACTAGCCGACGGTAGGTCGGCGCCGGATCTCGCCATCTAGCGGGGGAAGATCACCGCCATCTCCTGAGAAAAACATGCACTACACTAACGGGACTAATGACCAAAGCAGTTGACGCGCCAGGAAACACGAAAAAATCAATCAATTAAGCAATACAAAGCTTTGAAAACCTTCATGTTACAAAATAGCAGGATTAACTATTTGAAAATTTTGTTCTTTCTTTATATTATTTTTACTCTTTATTTAATGTCTTTTGGACCAGTGTGCTGCGAGGGAGATTTAAGTGCTTTTTCGCTCCCTGGCAACACGCGGAAGAGTTTTATTTCTCCTCCGGTCACTAATTCCATCCTCGGCCGAATGAGAGGGTTGCTCTTCGTTTTTCATATCCCTCCTCGACCCTCGACCGGCGCAGGCCGTTACTCGCTTTGTTTCGCTGCGCCGCCGTGAGCTGCGTCATTAACCCGCAACAGGGTCGACAACTTTCCAACGGTGCGAGTTTTCAAAGTCCCTTTACCATGTGACAGTTGCGTGCTGACAAATGTGTGCTATTCGGTGCTGTTTGAACTTTTCACGATACTGCTTTGCTGCTAGTCAGAATGCCATATTTCTTGCGGTTTTTCGAGCACGATGATGTAGCTGCGGGTTTCGAACAGTACAATGTTGGCAATATTTTGTTGTCTCGCGCATATTTGGTGAACTAACGTCTTTCAAACAAGAAGTAAAATGGCCATTTTTGAATTTTTTGGTTTTAACGTGTCTTTCTGCCTATGCTATTGCGAGAAGTAATTGATAGTGGAAATGCCAGGTTTAATAAAAGGGTAACTATCATATTTGAACTATTTGAAGTTGAGAAAGAGTTCGTATTGTCGTTGTGTAAAATAAGCAACAGCTTTTACACTTCGTTTTGATGAGTCTATGAATATACGACACTAATTCTGATCATATTGTACACCAAATTCGCCACTCGGTCCACGAATATCTTTACAATACACAAGATTCTGCTTCTGTGAAAAGTAAGGATCAAAACCTGTTTCGCGATGTCGATACCACGAAAACCAAGTGCCTGGTAGTAATATTTTTATGTTTTTAAGCCAGGAGCGGAATAACTGAGTAGCAGTTTTTGGAAGTCCCAAGTTCTCTCCCTAAGTCATTCAATTCCTGTTGAGAAAAGAAAGATCAGGTTCGTTCTCTGAATTGTCTGGTTTTTAACTGGCTTCTTGTTTCATAATTTTCCAACACACAAACTTCTCTTTCCCACTCAATACTGTCGAAGTCACGATAGGGCTGAGGAACCGGCAAACCCGGATCGTGTGGTACCGGACAAATAGCAGATTCAAGATTAGGATAGTTAATCAACTTATATTTTTTTGAATTGTAACCTTGAACATCACAAGTACAAAAGTAACAGTCATACCTATGTTTTTTACTCACTGCACATCATTGGTATGGCGAATCTAAAATACTGTAATTCTCCTTAGTACCATAAGCATCAGTGGCGAATTCTCCGATACATCGTGTATACCGCCGGTATACCTAGTAATTCGAAGTGTATAAGAAATATTTCATAAGTTTGATAAAATACCATAATAAATACCATACAAAGTTTATATACGGGCACAAAAATTATAATAAACACTGGTACGAAGAAAACTGAAGAAATTTTGACAAATGGAGGACTTAAACAAGGATGTAGTTTATCTCCAACGCTATTTAATATATATGTAGATCTTATTAAAAAATGGAAAAGTATAGTGGGTTCTGGAATCCAGTTAAAGAAGAACAAACATCTAAATATTATTCTTTATGCAGATGACATAACAATACTGCAATAAAGTGAAGACAAATTACAAAAAGCCGTATACAAACTACATCTACTGGGAGGGCTCGAATATAATCTCCGGATATCAAAAAAGAAAACAAAGGTTATGGCCCATTATGGTAAACACCCCGTTCGCTCAAAAATAGTATTTAACGATACAGTAATCGAATAGATTTCTAATTTCAATTATCTTGGTTGCGAGATCAGTTATGACAGAGAGAAAGACATAGAGAATAAGACCAATAAATTTCAATCAATGTGGCATAATAAACCGAACACTTCAGAACAAAACAAGGAAAGACACCAAAATAAAATTTTATAAAACAATGGCTGCTCCAGTTCTCATGTATGGAAGTGAATCGTGGATAGCAAAAGAGAGAGATAAAAGTAAAATCCAAGCAGTGGAAATGAGATTTCTTAGGAAAGTTAAAGGCTGCATAAAACAAGATCACATAAGAAACGAAGGTATCCGTAAAGAACTGGGTATATATAATATAAATGAAAAGATAGAGGAATACTGAGAATCATGGAGACATCACATTGGAAGAATGGGTGAAGAAAGAATTCCACGCTTAGTGATGCAATACCGACCGAAAGGTAGGAGAGATGTCGGGAGGCCCAGAAAGAGATGGAGCTGAAGTGCAAGGGAAGACTGAACAGGCATTCATGCCTAATCCCTGAAAGGAAGAAGAAGAAGAAGAAGTTTGATAAAAGTTTAATAATAATAAAAAGTTATTGAGATTTTGAAAGCTTTAAAACAGATGCGAAAAAAAAATAACTGTTTCGCTACCGTGAACCAGTCAGTCTTCCGCATCCGTAAGCGTTATGAAGTTAGAGCAACACCCCAGGGATTTATTAAGGGGGAGTGGTTAGAGTGAGAAGTTTCAAACAGTTCTTAATGCTGTTCAGAGAGTTCGCTCGGCGCAGGCGAAGGTACTGCATGCCATCCGCGATAACCTTTTTTTTAAGGGCGGGAAGAGGGTAGAATGCGCGTCCGGTCGGTAGGCATCGCAAAATATTGCTGTGAACAGTCCTTCTCTGGTCGTTCGTAAGTTAGGCTTCTCTCAATTTTTCGTGAAAATGGAGTGTGTTAATGATTCAGAAGTTAATGGTTTGTTTAATTGTCTCATATAACAATTTTTAAGGACGGAATTTCAAAAATCTCAAAATAAGACAACAATGGAGGTTGCTCGAACAAAGTATACTTGAAATAATGTTCAGGATTTGCCACTGATAGAGTATTTTTACGCAGCTAAGGCATACTTTTTGAAGAGCCCACACTTTATCTTGATCTCATATTCTAAAACCAAAATATGCATTATACAATTCTTTTGACGCAATCTGTTATATGTATTTGGTATTTTTTGATTGTGAACTCATCACAGATAAAATAGAAGTAGTCTGAACTGGTGACACAACGACGATAAGACATTTTTTCAAAATGCACTTTCAAACGTTTTTAATCACTTTGACGCAACTAGATGACCTAAGTGAATGTATTCACTTCAATTGACATTACTGGACTGGGAAAATAAGCAACAAAGTGGGCTCCAATTTCGAGATATAACCATTTTTATGGTGAGCCGCCATTACATCACTCTATACCGGAGTGACTCGCAAAGCAAGCGGCATGCAGCGTCGCAAAACATTGCGGCAGCGACCTCTAAAAAACGCTGCCAAATGCAAGCAAGGGGCTAATATAACGGGCTTGACGGAGCCAGCAGGGGCAGAGACGAAATGAGCCAGAGGAAGAGAAGAAGTGAGTCAGAGGCAGAGAAGAAGTGAGTCAGAGGCAGAGAAGAAGTGAGTCGGAGGCAGAGAAGTGAGTCGGAGGCAGAGAAGTGAGTCGGAGGCAGAGAAGTGAGTCAGAGGCAGAGAAGAAGTGAGTCAGAGGCAGAGAAGAAGTGAGTCAGAGGCGGAGAAGAAGTGAGTCAGAGGCGGAGAAGAAGTGAGTCAGAGGCGTAGAAGAAGTGAGTCAGAGGCGTAGAAGAAGTGAGTCAGAGGCAGAGAAGGCTTCAAAAATCGAGAGTCAAAGGTTCGAACTGGACTTCAGAGTTAGGAAATAGTCATTAAATTTCATGTATGCTAGCGCTTGATGATCATAAACGAGTTGTCGAAAAACTGTTCGCATACCTATGCGAATATTCAACCTTGGTTCTTGGGTTCCTTTCCTGTTTTGTTGCTGCACACGCACTCTGACTCACTGAATCGGGGGTTCGATTTCTTTGGAAGAAGATGAAGAGTACACGTGGAAGACAATATGCTGTGGCTCTTGGCTTTATTTGAGATGGGAATCGGGAAAGGTACAAAGGGAATCTTTCGGTAGGATCGATTTCTTCTATTTCCCAGAGGTGTACTTATCTCTCCCTCGTCCTCCTCTGCCTCATTTTTTTGTTCTCTTCTTGAAGCGTCTCACCGCGTGACTCGTGTAGCCGGCCACGGAGGAAGATGCTTCGCCCAACGTGGCGAACCGGTGTATCCTTCAAGCAGAACCGCTAACGTCCATTTTGAATACGTCTGTAATCAACAGACATCGGATGTTTAGGGAAATGCCTATTTTATTGTAGCGAACTTATTTAAACGCCGATAATTGACTTGCACAAATCATGACAAATGAACCATGGTGATGACCTATGACGAAGTTTTATTATGCTTATTTGTGCTTTTTTGGCATAAATGCCCTTTTCTGCATAAATTCCTTTTTACGGCTTTTTTGCCTTTTATGTATTTTTATTATATACGATGAAAAGGTATCGGAAAATCGGCAATGATCCAACGTGACCATTGATTACGAAATCTTCCATTAACGTCTTGGCATTTAAATATACAAGAGAATTCCTAAAAGTATACCAAATTATTTTTCTCTATTTCCCTATTTCATAAATACCAAACATGTTCTGAAAACATGGTCGATACACCGAGGGCACCGAAATTTTAAGTGGAAATAAATGTAAATTCCCAGGTTTCAGTGTTGCTAGTGTTGAGCTTCTAAAATACATACCAGTCACATTATTAGATGTTGAGAGATCCTTCTCCGCATTCCAAGTGATTTTGTCTTCCAATCATCGCAAATCTGAAATTGTGATACTTGAAAAGTTACTGGTAACATGCAAATATTACTGGTTAATGCAAACTATTGGGAATAAAATGTAGATAAATATAATTATCTATACTAATATAATAATTATATCTATACTAATATCTATAAAATGTTGTAAATATGTAAATATAGTTTTACACTAAAGTGTACGAACTGGTTTTGTGCATTTAAGTTTACAAAATACTGTAAACAAAAATTAAAAACAATTTTTTATTTTATTGTGTATGTAACTTATGAGAGTGCCTTTATATCCTTATTCTTGAAATTTTCAGTGCCTTTTTGAGCGCCTAAAAGACGATTTTTTAGTTCCTAAACATCTGATGTCTAGTAATCAACTATAATTTAACATAATGCAACTGCGTACGACAATCCCAAGATGTAGTAGTTATTTGCTATTTTTCATAACTACGTCTTTTAGTTTAAGATGTGCTAGTTTGGAGAGCAATTTTCAAACAGTTGGTAGTTTTACTAATTGTTTACAACTGCTCGCTTCTGATGTACTTTTCTTTTTTTAGTGTTTCTCTATTTATATTCTCTCTTGAATGAAATGCCAAATTTTAAAATTTACATTTCTCCATTTCTGACAATTTAGTTCATGTTCTGATTAACTATTTTTTTCTGTAGAAACTTTCTTTGCAACAATCTGTTAACTGACGAAAGAAATGTTGGAAACATTGTAGAAAAGTGCGAGTTAAATTTGAATTAAAATGGAAACCGAGAATTATTTGGTTTCTTTCCAATTTACGGATGTAAAATTTATACACAATTAAATGAATGCATTTGTAAGCATTAATTTACAATTGATGTTGGAACTTAAATTAAACCAGTATTACAGTATTAATATAGCAGACAAGCCACTAATGTTTTTCCTTCACACCACAAATGTAGAACTTAAGATGCATCACCAATTAATTAATTTCTAATAATATTTTAGGATGTGCTCAAATTTGGGGTAACGTTTTGAGAACGCAACCCCTCCTTCGTATTTCTGGATTTTTAAAGCGTTCCAACAAAATGCAATAGCAATCACCCTTGTAGTTCAAAAGTCATTGAGAAGAAACGTCCGAATATACATAAATACATATATTCATATATTATTATTATTATTATTATTATTATTATTATTATTATACATTGTTTTTCTCGGTAACTCCGGATTTTTAATTGACTTTGTGTCGGGTTAATAACCAAGACATAGGTCAATTCATGTTTCGTCGCAATTTAGGAATTTTCGAACAATCCTGCATGTGTTTAAGATGATCGATTTTTGCATAATTTTATAGGTATATTTTGGTATTTGAATAAATTATTATTATTATTATTATTATTATTATTATTACTAATAATGTTTTTAAATGATTATTTTTTTATTTAATTTTATTAATTAATTAATTTTATTAATTTTATTTAATTTTATTAATGATTAAATTGCGAGTTGTGATTGGAGACTTAAATCGTTATTGTTTGGTAATCACACAGACGAATCTCGTTTATCAAAGCGCTTTTTAATTACATCCATAAAATTATTGGTTCTAGGGACACAGACGAGCGCATTCCAATGTCACATTTTATGATAGATGTAGAAAAGAGGGAAGAGTCCTATAATCGTAATTGAGTTTAGTCACATATTCTCAACACAGGAGGATAAAATTATGACCCAAGTGAACGAAGAGAGGGAACACTTGAACAAAGGTGTAAAAACATTAGTGAAATATATGGCTTTCATAAGAGAATAAATATGATTTAATCACAGAGACGTAAATCTAACGCGATGCTACCGATTTCATATTCAATAATTTATCTGAAGTCGAATGAAACTGAAGTTTTAATGGATGATTGCAATTTTTAATATTTGAGAGGGTTTTAATGAAAAACGGAACAATGCCAGATGCATAATTGCATCTTTCTCTATTTCAGCAAAAAATATAATGAAATTTTCAACCATTTTAAGAAAATTTTAAAATTGCATAGATGATTCATTCAAAGTACCTTCAAAAATTAAAATATCTCAATGGTTTTTGGAATAGCACTACTTGATCTTACCCCTGACGTCTTTGTCAAGTTTCAGTTAGGCGTCGCATGTACGCACCGGTAGCGGTGGCTCAGTGCATCAACTGATGTCACTGCAGTGCCTCTGACCGGGAGATCCCACGTTCGAGTCCCGACGGCGGCAGGATTTTCACCACTTGTTTGTCAGCGAGGTCGAATTGAGTTGTTGTCTGGAGGAGAATTCTAGCAGCCGGCTCTGATCGGTTGTTTTCCGTGGTTTCTCCAATCAACACCAGGCGAATGCCGGAGCAGTACCCTAACAAACGGGCCACGGACCGCGCGCGATCTTTCCTTCCTTTTCCTTGCCCTATCCTCTCCCCTTACATAAACACACACACTTACGCTAACATGCACTACACTACCACACACCCCGGGAGACCGGTCGGGGACTTAGAACTTGTCCCGACAGAGTCAGTGGTCCGCCGGAGGGAGATTCTTGGTAGGGGAAATCCCCGGTAGTCGACGGTAGGTCGTCGTCGGATTTCGACATCCAGTGGGGGAAGACCACCGCCACCTCCCGATGAAAAACATGCACTACATTTACGGGAATAACGATCTTGGTAGTTGACGCGCCTGGAAACACTAACAATCAATCTATTGTAACTGACAAATAACCGAAGAAGTATATCTCCTATTGAAATATTTATAGTACACCTGTGTATTTAGTATAATTCTATAATGTCAACTCTAGGATTTCTCTAGGAGAGGAACTCTAGACCATTTTTCTCGTTATTGCAATAACAGTGTTATAGAACCTTTTATCCTTTCTTGCCTCTTCGCGCGCACGAATATTCTAAGTTCACTTTCCAGTTCACTCATTAAAATATTACAAGTATGAGTTTGCAATGGAACAACACGTAAATTGTACAAGTTTCCGTTGCACACCTAATGCGGAAATATTCTAAGTTCAAGTTCAATGTTGACTCTCACGAAATATCACAAGTCCCGAATTGATAATTAACCTCAAGAAAAAACGCGCAAGCGATCGGCTTACCACCACGACAGGAGTCGGAATGCCTTAATTCCCAATCTGGTCCACCCTTCAAAGCTCGCTGTGTTTTTCTCTCTATTGTTTTTGTGAGAGATTAAAAGGATAAATGCTGTGAAACCAGTAGTTTCTTTGATGAATAGTAAAAAATTGAAGTATAATTGATGCTCTTTAACGCAAATACTGTGAATATTCACGACTGATCACATTTAGCATGAGAAACTCCGAGATACCCGGAAGTACTAATAGTTTTATCAACCATTTTAACCCCGTGTTACAGCAGCGATCTATGGGCCAAGCGTAGCCAATAAAGTCCCGGAATTCACAACGGAAGTGGAAAGTTGGTGAATACATGCAAGGATTCAAATCATTTTACCATCGCAGAGCGGAAATGAAAAATAGATTAGGGAGACGAGTGACAAATTAGTAACGTTGATTGAAAACGGAACAGAAATTGTACAGTTAGGTAACTTTGGATGTAGCAGAATATAAGTAAGGGACGTTGAAAGAGAAAAAAAATTCCCAGCAGAGAATCTGCGAGAAAAGGTTGTAACCCAGAAATAATTATACGGTAAATAAGTACTGACAAAATTTCGGCTGGAAATAAAAAAGAATGGCATACTGATTACTAAAAGCGAGTGAGGAATGTCAATGCAGGTGAAGAATGTGTGTGGGAAGTAGCATAATCGTGGAACACCAATGAAATCCATACCAACGAAGCAGTCCTCGACCACTAGGTTTTTCCGTAGTTTCAAATATGATTTAATAAACCATTTTAAAAAGTAGATACTTCCATCATGGAGCCAGTGGTAACACCACAGAGACTATCAGAAATTACTTAGTGATCTGGGTTTCTGTTTGAAATTTCTCTGTTAGTTAATAAATCCTTATATCTAACAGAATGCCCATCTCAATGGCAATACAAAGGAAACTCGACGTTTTTTTATGAAAGGAATGCCAGTTTTGGGAGTGTAATGTTTTTCTCAAAGAGTTGTTTTGAATACAACAATGAATTCAGATCGATTGATATTGTGGGAGGCTATGTTCCCTTTAACTGGTCAAAATCATCAATATCACAATATTAAATATTATCATTACCCCGATATTGAATATTTTGGGTCACTGAATGAAAATAATAAAATTGACTTTCAATAAGCCACAAAAGAATTAATGCCGATCCGGTGGCCGAGATCGCTAAGGCAGTAGTGTCGTAGCGATCTCGGACCAAATGGTCGCGTGTTCAAGTCCCGCCTCGGGCATGGTTGTATCTGTGTTCGTAATTTCACCCCTTATCATCACCATATCGTTTCATCATCATAGTTACCACACCGTTAACACCAAAGTAGTCGCTAAAGACCTAGATGTTGATGCGACATTAAATAACCAAAAAATGATAAATATAGTGTCACACTATACAAACTGTGAGCCACGCCTGATTATATATTGAAGATATAAAAACTTGCAAAGTTGTAAAGTTAAGGTACGGTAAAAATTAAAATAATCAAATCAATTTTCAAATTTAATAAAAATTGGTGGGACACCCCTTGAGGCACATGGTACTTTGAGCTTACTAGCCCCCTTGAACTGCATGGCCACCTTCACATTCATGAACTCCGGAGCGAGGTACCGGCGGCACGCATCTCCTCATAGAGTGCGTTAAACCTAAACAATCGAAAACTATCGATATATTGATTTTTTTTGTTTCCGGGCGCCTCAACTGCTTCGATCATTATTCCCGTTAGTGTAGTGCATGTTTTTTTCTCGGGAGATGGCGGTGATCATCCCCCGCTGGATGGCGAGATCCGGCGCCGACCTACCGTCGGCTAGTGGGGTTTCCCCCTAACCAGGACTCTCCCACCAGCGGAGCACCGCCCCAGTCGGGACAACCTCTAAGCTTCCGACCGGTCTCTCGAAATATGTGGTAGTGTAGTGCATGTTAGTGTAAGTGTGTGTGTGTAAGGGGAGAGGATAAGATACGGAAAAGGAAGGACAGAACGCGCGCGGTCCGTGGCCCGATTGGTAGGGTTCTGCTCCGGCATTCGCCTGGTGTTGATCGGAGAAACCACGGAAAACTACCGATCAGAGTAGTCGGCCGCTAGAATTCTCCTCCAGACAGCGACTGAATTCGGCCTAGCTGAAAAGCTAGTGTCGAAATCCTGCCGCCGTCAGGACTCGAACCTCTATCGATAGACTTCAAATACACTATCGAATAATATCAAAATCAGATCGAATCTATCGAATAATATCAGATACCGAAACAGAGAAATTTTAAAAAATCCAATTCATTTCGAATAATTGTGGTTAAGTGTTTTTTCCAAGAAATAAATACACCACAATATAATTCTGTTTGCATACATTGTATAATTGATCACTAAAAATGTTGATTCAAATAACATATCGTTCTTTAATAAATTCTCCGTCATTAACAGCAAAATTCTTGGGAAATGTGTTAAATATTGCAATTCTCTTTCAACTTTCCGACCGCAAAAAAAACGTTGGCAAATATCACTAAACTACTTCAATAAATTAAATATTGTCAACTTATAATGAATTACTAAACGTCTCCGAGTATAGAGGCTATTGATGTATTCACTTCAAACAATTGACGCTCTTTCACGCTCAACGTGAGCCTAAAGTTTTCATTTCTTTCTCTTATTACGAAAATACGAAATCAAACTAGTGTTTGAACCAGTGATCTCTCTATATTTACATTTAAATGAAAAAGACTGAGAGATAAATAGAGTTAATTATGATTCTGGAGTATTTGTAATTAAAATTCAATGATCTAAATGCATACATTTTAATAAGTAGTAGTGCTACAGAATGGCACAGACATTCTCGTATTAGTTTTCTATTTTTTGGGTCTAGGCTAGCTATTCGGACTTGGCGTATACTATTCCCAGCTGCCATCTATTGTCGCCCAAAGGGCATTTTTTCTTAAATTTCTCTTTCTCGAGGACCCCAAAACGCGTATTTCCGTTGAAATCTTCTAATCGATTTCCCACAGCATTACATAACTTTCTCTATACTACGTATATTACTCCGTATATACGTACGTATAGGAGAAAGTAAAAATTGATTCCGATAAAATTCGTATTCAAATGAATCGATTATTGGGATAGTATGGCACCATCGATTACTATCGATAGTGCCACCGGAGTTGTACCTCCTCGGACCTGGATGGAAAGTAAAAATTGATTCCGATAATATTCGATAGTTTTCAAAAGTATCGATTGTTTCGATAGTATGGCACCATTGATTACTATAGATAGTGCCATCGGAGTTGTACTACCTCGGACCTGGATAGAAAGTAAAAATTAATTCCGATAATATTCGATAGTTTTCAAAAGTATCGATTGTTTCGATAGTATGGCACCATCGATTACTATAGATAGTGCCATCGGAGTTGTACCACCTCGGGCCTGGATAGAAAGTAAAATTTGATTCCGATAATATTCGATAGTTTTCAAAAGTATCGATAGTTTTGATAGTATGGCACCATCGATTACTATAGATAATGCCATCGGAGTTGTACCACCTCGGGCCTGGACAGAAAGTAAAATTTGATTCCGATAATATTCGATAGTTTTCAAAAGTATCGATAGTTTTGATAGTATGGCACCATTGATTACTTGCCATCGGAGTTGTACCTTCTCGGGCCTGGGTAGAGGAAGCAGAGGAGCAGGTGAGGACCGCAGCGAAGCGCAATGGGATCCGGGTGGCGGGGGGGGGGGGGGGGGGGGGGGGGGGGACGAGTCGTCCTTCCGTGATGAGCCGGGACATCGCGTGCGAGGAGGCTGTTGGGCCATGATTTGTGATCCCGTTATCTGCTACCGTCTGATAGGTTGCCGGACAGCTGCGGGCGGCCGTTCTCGTCGCAGCAAATCTCGGCAGTAGCGCTGGCCGTGGGCTCCGGCCAAGCACAAGGCGAGGCATGCGCTCTCTCCCTCTGCCTGTACGTCTCTGCCGCTCTTCTTGTCACTTTCTCTCTCTCCCTCCAACTTCCTACCCCACCTTACCAGGAGCGGTAGCTCAGTGCATCAACTCATGTCAATGCAGCGCCTCTGACCGGGAGGTCCTAGGTTCCCACTCCTCACGGCGGCAGGATTTTCGACACTAGCTTTGCAGCTAGGTCCTCTCCCTTACACACAAACACACACCTACATTAACATGCACTACACTGCTACATATTCTGGGAAACCGGTCGGGAGCTTAGAGCTTGTCCCGGCTGGGGCGGTGCCCCGTTGGTGGGAGAGTCCTGGTTAGGGGAAAACCCCACTAGCCGACGGTAGGTCCGCGCCGGATCTCGCCATTCAGCGGGGGAAGATCACCATCTCCTGAAGAGAACATGCACTACACTTACGGGTCTAATGACCTAAGCTGTTGACGCGCCATGAATCACCAGTCAACCAAAATACCCCTGCCTCCTCACTTGCCCCCTCTCTGATCTTTAAAATTTATTTTACTGAAAAGCAACCTAACTGCCTAAAAATAGAGACATTATGAACACCTGTCTCCTACCAATATTTTTATTCGGTTCACAGTCATGGTCACTAATGGAAAGGGAGAAAAATGTGATAAAAATATGTCAAAGGAAGGCGGAATGGAAAATATTAGGTATAAGTGCAAAAGACATTCTAAGAAATGCTGACATTAGACAAAGAACAGATCGAAATGACGTAGTAGGTCAATACACACACGTATTTTAAAACGGAAATGTGCAGGATACGTAATGAAATTGAACACAAATAGATGGACTTGCAAAATCACAACATGGGACCCAAGGACTGGCAAGACAAATATCGGAAGACAGAGAACACGGTGGACATACAGATAGGGAGAAAGCGTATTCTTCGCCTTGTGCCTTGCGGGAGTCCACGTCCAGCACTACTACCGAGATTTGCGGGGACGAGAATGGAACACGTACCCGCGCGCGTGATTCTTCGCATTATTCGGCAATGGTTCTCACACTGCAGTCCCTAAGAATCTTTTCCACTGTTTCGGCCAATCTCACTTAGCGAAAGGAATTCATGTACCAGAAACAATTGTTAGTTTCATTTTTTATATATTATTATTATTATTATTATTATTATTATTATTATTATTATTATTATTATATATTATTATTATTATTATTATTATTATTATTATTATTATTATTATTATTATTATTATCCCGTTCACATCCCTTAGTACATCAAAGACCACCTACATTTTTGAGGTTCTAAATAAGATATCACTTCTCTTATCAGTTATCATCACTTCACTATCAGTTATCACGTTACCTATCATAACTTTCCGATCACTTTACTAATAGGTCGCTTTTAATTGTGCTCTTCATTTTTGTGTCACTGTTCCTTTTCATTTAATGATTTTCTCTGTCGACTTCGTCCAGTGTGACTTCTCTCCATTTTGTGCGGTCTCCTGTTGTTCTGGTTCGTAGTCTTCCCGCTCTTGTTATTACGCCGTCTGACCACCGTGTTCTCTGTCTTCCGATATTTCTCTTGCCAGTCCTTGGGTTCCGTATTATAATTTTGCACGTCCATCTGTTTGTGTTCAATTTCATTACAGGTCCTGCCAATTTCCATTTTAAAAGACGTGTGTATTGACTTACTACGTCGTTTCGACGTGTTCTTTCTCTAATGTCAGCATTTCTTACTTATTCCTTTAGAATTACATCTAATATTTTCCTTTCCATCTTCCTTTATTTTTATCAAATTTTTCTCCCTTTCCATTAATGACCATGGCTGCGAATAGTATAATAATACTGGTAGGATACAGATGTTCATAATGTCTCTATTTTTAGGCTATAGTTGTTTTTCAGTGAAATGAATTTTAAAGATCAGAATTTTCCACGCGTGTGCTATCCTGTGTTCTGATACGGATTGCGAGGAATTTTTAAAGGATTTGATCTGACCCAAATATTGATACTTGTCTACGTATTGTATGTTCTTACCATAAGCTGTTATCGGTATTGTCGGACAGTTAGTCATTATTTTTGTCCTTTGAGTTTTTATTATCAGACCTAATTCTTTGCTATTTTGGAGGAGGTCGTCTAGTATTTCTTGTAATTCCTCTTTTTTATGTCTTAAATGTTAAATTTAATTCCTTACAATATTTTTTTTTAATTTTTATTTTTTTACCTTATCAATAATCCAATATCCACACACGTCACACATTCTAACAAACAATTGATTGATTCATTAGCGATTACGAGTGCGTCAACTCGTAAAATTTCCCCTCTTTAATTCATTTTAGAGGAATAAAAAGTTTTCCAACAGGTGTCTCCTCGAGTGAATACCGTACCAGCAGTAAATGTACTGCAAACTCGATGCGAGACATACTAGTTTAATATATACTGTGAAATCAAAAAAACTTTTCTTTTACTGCATTGTGGAAAACTTCATAATATTAATAACTTTGATTTACAATCTCTGAGACATATTTTCTTGCTTTAAATGGTAACATCATTCATTTACATACGTGGGAAAGAGAGAGAGAGAGAGAGAGAGAGAGAGAGAGAGAGAGAGAGAGAGAGAAGGGAGGGAGAGATTGCGAGAGAGAAGAGTTGACAAAGAGAGAGAGAGTGGGGAGAGGGGAGATATAGATGGAGGAGGAAGAGAAATAGAATACGTTGAAGGATCGAAAATTTCCACACAACCTATACCTATTACTCTAAATCTCCCCGTCTGTCGTTTACGTTAATAACGTGATTCATGGGCGACTTTTGTCGATGCGTGTAAAGATTAGGGTATCTCGCCCAGACACCGGGGGAGGAAGTGACGAAGCCGAGAGCGCCGGAAGAAGGGCGTGGCCGGGAGATAAAACGCCAAGGGCGTGGCTGCGAGGTAGCCTTGCCCCTCCCCCCCGAAGAGACAAAGCCAGCGCCATCGATTCCTTTACACTCTTATTGAGGCGGTCACGATTTGGCTGCAGGGGAGCTCCAAGTCGTAAGGTGGGGAATGGTCAACTCATTGACCTTCAAATCTTTAATATCAGCCGATGATAAGCACGTTGGAGTATATTTTATAGCTCACTGACACTTTCGTGGTATCGAAGCCAAGTAGGAAATAGTAGTTTATGTAATTAGTTTATTCTGTTAAACTTTATTGGATGAGTACATATTTTGAAACCGAGCGACAATAGGAGGGAGTTTTCAAATTTGTACGAATGCAATAAAGCAACATTGTAAAAGAGCTGCATACGCTATTTTTGGTATAAAACAAATTTTAAAGAGAATCAAATTTAATATTACGAAACAACTTCCATGTGGCATATAAGGTATTAGGCATCTGTACGAAACGGTGGTTGGCTGTTCCATTTACCTCTACCCTCCCGAGATTCTCTCGTTGCGATTGGCTGAATGTGTGATGACTCAATCATTCATACCGTAAAATCTAATACGTCATCATTTGTGCCGAAAAAGGCGTTTATAATGTTGGTATACAAAGAAAAATAATTAAAACAAGGAACAAAAAATAATAATCATATTCTATCCATTATCTTTGCGAGTATGTCGATTAGTATATATTTTTGTTAACAATAAATGTATTGTATATTTGCAGTTTTGTGAAATGTCATTTTTTTGTAAACGCTCATTCAAATCTGGATTTTACAACCTATATATCGTCCGTTATGTAGAAGTGTTTCATCGTAGGTTATATTTTTTAAAAATTTGATCAGAAAAATTAATAAAACATACGTGAATTCCATTACTACATGAATTTTAATTAAAATTTATTTAAAAAAATAAAATTAAATACGCTTTTTTCTGTTTAAATATTGTATTTTCTTTGATATCTTTTCGCGTCCACCTTAGTCAAATATTTTTGAAATTATTGAAACGTTAATATAATAATAGCGTTGTAAGATATAAATTATTATTGATAAATGAAATTACTTTTCACTAAGAAACCTAATACTACAACTATATACAACTTGTACATTATACTACACTACATACTTACACTAATGAGCATATTTGCCTCTCATAATATTGTTAGTACTTTTTTAGTAAAAGTTTACAGACCATCTACCATTGAGAAAGTTCTCTTGCTCTGTATTCTATACATCAAATAAAGCTTCTCTCTTCTAATATCAAAAACAGCTATTACTGTTTTTACGCCAAAAATATAACTGATTTTTGTAGAAAATGTATGGGAAGTGTATCTTTTTACTTTATTAAATTTAAATACTTGAATATGTCAATACAGTCACAACAATAGTGCAATATTGTATTTATTACATTGTTAGCAAAACAATTTTGTATATTAATATACGTTTTTATTATAATTTAATACCGATACTTACACTGATTTTTGCTCATTAATTTAGTCACCGAAGTTATATTTACGTTAATTTATAATTCTAACAATTTTTTAGGAAAGAGTGATCTGTAATTATGTGTTAGTGCTGAGCAAGAAATTGTATTCAAAACTTTCAATTCAAAGCTGTGTCGTCTGACTATGTTTTAATTATGCTTAGGTTAAATTTAGAATGCTTTGTGAAGGCGGTATTTGATAGCAAACAGTAAAAAGAGTACCTACACAATTCTTTCTTTTAATCTCACGTTCTTCTCTTGCTTCTACTTCCTCAAAGCGGTTGGTCTCTACCTTTAAATTCAGGTAAGACATTTTCAACATTTAGATGGTGTTTGCTGTTCGATGTTGAATCCATCGCAAACCATTTGACTTGTATTTTATTTTTCTGCGTTCGGCTTTGTAGAAATACAACGAAGAGTAAGATGCCGAAGCAAACGCCGAAGAAAGGAAAGAATGAAGTGAGAGTCTTCGGCGAAGAGGGGTCACGGGGAACTCACGGGCCGCGGAGAAAGCCGTGCGCAATTTGAAGCGTCGGGCGGGCGAGAAAAAACAAACAAGTCTCTGAAAATAACAACTGTTTTAATTAGTTAGAAAAAGGAACAGAAAAATACCGCAAGTCGCGGTCGCTCTGTAAGAGCTCCCATTCTTCGAGATTACTCGCAGTTTTAATTAAAAACGGCCAATCTCTTCGGAGGGCGCAGACCGCGGGTCTCCCCTCGCAGCTCAGGCCTAATCCTGGTCCCCACCGCCCGCCCGCCCGGGTCCTCACGGCCTCCGCCCCTGCGCCTCCAGCGGCTGCGGACGCGGCGGACCGAAGCAGGCGGTTCCTCGGGGGACGAGGAAGGTAACGCGCAGGGGCCAGTTCTAGCATCGGACCAATGCTGTCTGCGCATTACACATGTTCTCGGTGAATGATTGATTGATTAGTTCGTGTTTCTGGGCGCGTTAAAAGTTATTAGCGTTATTCCCTTAAGTGTAGTGCATGATTAACCAGGGAAAGTGCCATGTAGGCACCAGTTCTTAACGACTGGCGAATGCTGTCTGTGCATTACACATGTTCTCGGTGAATGATTGATTGATTAGTTCGTGTTTCTGGGCGCGTTAAAAGTTATTAGCGTTATTCCCTTAAGTGTAGTGCATGATTAACCAGGGAAAGTGCCATGTAGGCACCAGTTCTTAACGACTGGCGAATGCTGTCTGTGCATTACACATGTTCTCGGTGAATGATTGATTGATTAGTTCGTGTTTCTGGGCGCGTTACAAGTTATTAGCGTTATTCCCTTAAGTGTAGTGCATGATTAACCAGGGAAAGTGCCATGTAGGCACCAGTTCTTAACGACTGGCGAATGCTGTCTGTGCATTACACATGTTCTCGGTGAATGATTGATTGATTAGTTCGTGTTTCTGGGCGCGTTAAAAGTTATTAGCGTTATTCCCTTAAGTGTAGTGCATGATTAACCAGGGAAAGTGCCATGTAGGCACCAGTTCTTAACGACTGGCGAATGCTGTCTGTGCATTACACATGTTCTCGGTGAATGATTGATTGATTAGTTCGTGTTTCTGGGCGCGTTAAAAGTTATTAGCGTTATTCCCTTAAGTGTAGTGCATGATTAACCAGGGAAAGTGCCATGTAGGCACCAGTTCTTAACGACTGGCGAATGCTGTCTGTGCATTACACATGTTCTCGGTGAATGATTGATTGATTAGTTCGTGTTTCTGGGCGCGTTAAAAGTTATTAGCGTTATTCCCTTAAGTGTAGTGCATGATTAACCAGGGAAAGTGCCATGTAGGCACCAGTTCTTAACGACTGGCGAATGCTGTCTGTGCATTACACATGTTCTCGGTGAATGATTGATTGATTAGTTCGTGTTTCTGGGCGCGTTACAAGTTATTAGCGTTATTCCCTTAAGTGTAGTGCATGATTAACCAGGGAAAGTGCCATGTAGGCACCAGTTCTTAACGACTGGCGAATGCTGTCTGTGCATTACACATGTTCTCGGTGAATGATTGATTGATTAGTTCGTGTTTCTGGGCGCGTTAAAAGTTATTAGCGTTATTCCCTTAAGTGTAGTGCATGATTAACCAGGGAAAGTGCCATGTAGGCACCAGTTCTTAACGACCGGCGAATGCTGTCTGCGCGTTACAAATGTTCTCGGTGAATGATTGATTGATTGATTAGTTCGTGTTTCTGGGCGCGTTAAAAAGTTATTAGCATTATTCCCTTAATTGTAGTGCATGTTTTTACCACGGAAAGTGCCATGTAGGCACCAGTTCTTAACGACTGGCGAATGCTGTCTGTGCATTACACATGTTCTCGGTGAATGATTGATTGATTAGTTCGTGTTTCTGGGCGCGTTAAAAAGGTATTCGCGTTATTCCCTTAAGTGTAGTGCATGTTTCCCGGATGGTACCGTGTAGGCATCATTTCTTAACATCGGACGAATGCTGTCTGCGCATTTCAGATGTCCTCAGCAAATGACTGATTCATTCGTGTTTTCGGGCGAGTTGACGGCTATTATCGTTATTCCCTTAAGTGTAGAGCATGTTTTTACCACGGAAGGTGCCATGCAGGCACTAGTTCTTAACGACGGGCGAATGCTGCCTGCGCATTACAGATGTTCTCGGTGAATGATTGATTGATTAGTTGAATGATTGACTCGCCAGGTCAGCGGAAGCAGTCACTGGTTCGCGAGCCCGAGGCTAGTCGCTGCTAGAGACGTACTCGTTGCAAAACATTCAGAATCAATCATGTAGGAAATTCTTACGGAATTATTTGCCACTATGTTCTAAACATTTTACAAATTAAACAGTATAAAACAAAACTTAATTATACAGACAGAAATGAAGGCCCATTTAGAATATTTTGGCCATATAATGTACGAACCCCTGGAGCACCGAAATAGAACAGTTTTTTGAGTGCGCTCCGGAGTGTTGGTAGCTGTTTATAGTAATTCTATCTATGCCTAGAGTGTCCGCTTCTAGATATCTACTTGAACTTTGGTGACTTCGGATACAAATTAGTAAGTCTCTTGGTGATGGCAATGCTTTGACTATTGGTACATCTCCTGGTAGTATTATAAAAGGTATTTGTATTGTAATGTACAAGTTGGGACTTAGGAATTGAGTAAAGTCCACAATAAACATGAACTGTTTATGTCTTGTGTGTTTCCTGGACATAACAGTTATCATGAAAATTTGTGTTTATCATGTTTATAAGCGGTTATTTACAGGTTATGTAGTGTAACAAAAATGTAAGCAAAAAATTTAGAGCAGTTTTTGAGCAAAGTTTTAAAATATCCCACGGGTTTTACATGAAGAACACAACAAAATTAAAGATTCGTTTCGAATTTCAAAATATAGAGTTCGCTGTGATCGACAGACAGTTGTGAAAGAATATTGTGCATGATAATGTATACAAAGCACAATGAGATAAAACATTTCGATATCAGCATTGTAAAAAAAGTAAATGAACGAACTTGTGTATTTTCACATAAGCGAAAATGTACATCCCTTTTTGATTAATTTATTACACGTACATTTTTTTACGTATAGAAACGCGACTTTATGCTTGTATTTCTTAGAGAATTGCCAAAATATTGATGTTTCTATTTTTTTTAAAATGAAACATCTATTTTGAATTTTGTGGCAATGTGTTAAGTGCACGTGAACTTCGTAGGATCACAGCGGTATGCAGTAACTATTCTTCTAATCTTCTTCGGGCTTTTATCCAACCGACAACCGTCCAAGCCCCGATGTGGCGCATATTCGACCATACACTAGACCAACACACTTGCGGGCTCCTCTGATATATGTTCAGCAGAACGCGAGGCCCTCCGCGACAACACACATGACAGACAAGGGACAGACATGCCTAATACGGGACCGAAACGCTGAGTCAGCACACGCTCTTAGCCACCTCGGCCATCCAGGTCTGCATGCAGCAACTGCCTGAGCTATTTTGCAGCCCGAGGCGCGTGCCCTTGGGTCTCCTCCTGGCCCCCGGGGACGCCAGCGCCGCCACGCGGCCCGCGCCTGAATAATAGACGCCCCGCCACTAAGAGAAACAGATGAGCGCTGTTCGCGCCACAATAAATACGCCGCGCGGCGCCCGCGGCAGCCCCACTCCGCTGGGAGCACTCCGCCCCGCCCCCTCCCGCCCCGCCTCACTCCACCTCGTCCCCGCGCCCCACCCGCTTCGTCAATACCCGCCTCGCTCTTCCCCGCTCCGCCCCGCCCCCTCCGCCCCGCCCCGCCCCCGCGACCCGTCCCTCCCCGTCCCCCACTCCGCCCCGTTCCCCGCCCGTTCCCCTGCTGATTCCCTGCCCCGTCCCTGCCCCGTTCCCGCTTGCGTCCCCCCGCCCGTGACCCCGCCCCGTGACCCCGCCCCATCCCCCCGCCCCGCCACCCCCGCCCCGCGCCAGCCCCGCCATCCCCCCGCCCGTCCCCCCGCCCCCGTCCCCCCGCCCCGTCCCCCCGCCCCGTCCCCCGCACCGTCCCCCACCGTCCCCGTCCCGTCCCCCCCCGTCCCCTCCCCCGCCCCGTCCCCTCCGTCTCCCCGCCCCACTTCCCCCCGCCCCGTCTCGCTCCGTCCATTACCCCCCGCCCCGCCCGTCCGTCCCCCCGGACCACACAACCCCCGCCATGCACAACGCCCAGCCCTGCCGTTCGGCCCCACCCTACCCTCCCCGCCCCGTCCCGTCCCACTTGCCCCGCCCCGTCCATCATACCCGCCCCGCCTCGCCTCATCCCACCCCCCTCCGACACGCCACGCCATGTCACGGTCAGCTCTGCCCGTCCTGCCCTTCCCCGCCCCGCACTGAGCTACCCCGCCCTGCCCTACCCTGCCCCGCCCAGCCCCACTCTACCCTGCCTCTGTCCCACTCCTCCCCTCTGACCCGCCACGCCACGCCCAACCTCTCCCGCCCTGCCCTGTCACGCCCCGCCGCGCCCCGCTCTTCTCTGCCCTACTCCGTCCCGCTCCTTCCCCCCCGACCCGTTCCGACCCGCCACGCCACGCCACGCCACGTCGCGTCTCGCCCTTATCCCTTCCCGCCCTACCCCACCCTTCCCCTATCCCCCACCGCCCCGTCCCGCCCCGCCTCGCTCGGCTCCCCTCCACCCCGCTTCGATCCGCCTCCGACCCGCCACGCCACGCCCCGTCCCGCCCGCCCTGTTCCGCCCCGCCCAGCCCCACCCTGCTCCTCCCTGCCCCCTTCCCCACGGAGGACGAACGGAGGCACAGGGAAGGGGAGCGCGCGAATGTGCCGCCGATAGCTAGGCGTGGCCCAGGTCAGGTGCAGGGAAATTTTTTTTGTCGGGGGACCCCCCTAGTTTTTTCACCAGGCCGACAAACGCACGTCGATTTTTCTTCCCCCTCCCCCACTCCCAAGGGGTAGTACGGATTTGGGAAATGGATTCGACAATGGCGAAGCGGGGACCGACCGGAAAGTCTGCGCAGAATGGAGTGCTTCGTTGCTTGCTTCTGTGACGGTCACTGCCTAAGTCAAAAGTTAGCATTTCCTGAAGTCTGGTTCCGAGACAATTTTTATTTAAAACATTTGTTACCCATATTTTTGCCGCATCTCCCGGATTAACTGACTTTTTGTGGAAGAAAACTGAAGACGCGCAGACTACGATTTAATATTAATTCAGAAATCGGAATGGAGGAATCGCATTTTTTCAAAGAACTCTGCTTCTGATATGTTAAAGACTTATCAATGTATGAAAACACCAATATTAAACCGGGAGCGGTAGCTCAGTGCATCAACTGATGTTACTGCAGCGCCTCTGACCGGGAGGTCCTAGGTTCGAGTCCTGACGGCGGCAGGATTTTCGAATTTGAATTCAGTCGCTGTCTGTATGAGAATTCCAGAGGCCGGCTGCTCTGATCGGTAGTTTTCCGTGGTTTCTCCGATCAATACCAGGCGAATTCCGGAGCGGTACCCTACCAAACGGGCCACGGACCGCGCGCGATCTTTCCGTCCTCTTCCTTGTCCTATCCTCTCCCCGTTACACACACGCTTACAGTAACATACACTACACTACCACATTCTGGGAGACCGGTCGGGAGCTTAGAACTTGTCCCGGCTGGGGCGGTGCCCCGCTGGTGGGAGAGTCCTGGTTGGGGGAAACCCCACTAGCCGACGGTAGGTCGGCGCCGGATCTCGCCATCCGGCGGGAGAAGACGATCGCCATCTCCCGAGAAAAAACATGCACTACACTAACGGGACGAATGACCAAAGGAGTTGACGCGCCCGGAAACACGAAAAAACCAAAGTAAGCCAACCAATATTAATGTAGATCAATTAAAATACGTGTAACACGTTTACTGTTTGAATTTTAAGTTCTTAGTACACATTTTAAAATAATTATATACATATAAAGAAATTATGAATATGACCTGTTTTCCAGGATTGTCAATAACGTAAAAGAAACTTTGTAAAGAAAAACATACAAAAAATATTAATATTTTTAATAAATTATCTCTGTTTCTGTGTAATATTTGCCATGAACTTCAGAAGAAGTTGTTTAATTAAATATTATTTATTTGAAAACAACTTTACAGAACTGTGAATGACGTTCCGACGCGTTTCCGGGAACAAGTGAACTACTATGTCAAGTTCGGAAACGTTTGTAACATAGTTCGTAGTATTTGTAGTATTTTTATGTCTACTTCGTCGAAAGTTCAAGGGTTCGATGAAGTTGTGTTTACATCACACTCCTTTACTGACAGGTAATAATGCAAATTAATGAGCTGTCATGTTTTGAAGTTATTGGATATTCGTTGCGTGGTCTCGCACTGTTTTGTTCTAACAAGAGATTAAGGTTAAGCAAACACGACAGGCAAGAAAGATAACTTCGTAATGTTGCAGAAGGAATTTTGCAAAGCACTTTTACTTTGTGTAATAGTACTAAGAAAGCTTTTTAGTCACAGAAAAAGTCAATACTTACGTTTTAAAACCTAAATCATTGACGGCGATTCCCTATTTTCCAATGATGGATTTAGGGCAAACCTATTTATTTTATCTACTTTCTCCTTTCATCGTGTGCTTTTCTGTTCTTAGAGCGTTCATTTTCCGTTTTGGAATTACACAACCACTGTGTGATAAAGACGTAAAGTTAATTTTATCGAGTGAAGAGTTTACATGAACACATCTTTATGTTCTGGATGTCTCATCCACGTATTATGTTTTTGATATCTTGTGTATTGTAAGATATGCGCAATATCTGCATATTATGGAAAAGAGTAGGACCTGAAAACTAGTTTTTTTTGTGACCTGGAAGGAAAATCTATTTTTGGGATATGTGAGTTTTGTAGGTACAGACTTTTTTTCGGACCAGGTGGACAAGATGCTGAGGCACTTTAGTACAATATTGTAGGGTGTTGCTTGTGATATATCTAAATAAACGAAATTCGTATACCGCGGGGCGAGAAAAATGATGCAAATAATTCTCCTGAACCTAAAGAAACGACTTTCGGTTAGCAAATTGGCGCGTTGACTTCCAGTGGTGACACCTTCACATTGTCAGTAAATAAGATTATCGGAGTAAAGTATTATTTGTTGGTATGTGAATAAAATGAGGTTAATTTACCTAATATACATTTTTCTAATTGTACTATTAATAATATTACAATTGTACTACACTACCACACATGTTGGATGACCGGTCGGGAGCTTAACGTTTCTCCTGGCTGGCTCGGTGCCACACTGCTGGGAGATACCTGATTGGGAAAAACCCCTTAATCCGATGTAGGTCGCAGCCGGATCTCATCAGCCGGAGGGAAAATATCACCTCCACATACCGCAATAAAAATATGCACTGCAGTTACGGAACTAAAATTATCTTAGTAGTTAACGCGCCTGGAATCATCAATTCATCACTTCGTCAATCAATCCAAAATCGTTCGTCAAAGGCGTGTAAATATGGGATTCTGATCGCAACATCTAATTATCAACCAGAGTGGTCCGGTAGAGCACTGGCAGTTACATTTACCCACTGTATCATTTACCACTGTGTCATTTACCACTGTGTCTTTTACCCACTGTGTCTTTTACCCACTGTGTCTTTTACTCACTGTGTCTTTTACGAACTGTGTCTTCTGCTCACTGTGTCTTTTACCCACTGTGTCTTTTACCCACTGTCTTTTCCCCACTGTGTCTTTTACCCACTGCGTCTTTTACCCACTGTCTTTTACCCACTGTCTTACCCACTGTGTCTTTTACCCACTGTCTTTTACCCACTGTCTTACCCACTGTGTCTTCTACCCACTGTGTCTTCTACCCACTGTGTCTTTTACCCACTGTGTCTTTTACCCACTGTGTCTTCTGCTCACTGTGGCTTTTACCCCCTGCGTCTTTCACCCGCTGTGCCTGTGTCTGCGGTTCACTGTGCATCTGTGATGAGCGTCGGTGGTCTTGGCGTCGTCGTCCCCGGAGAGGAATCCACTTACGCGAAGAGCGAGTAAGTACGTTAAGGCATCTTGTTCGAGCCTCGGTAACGCGAGGAGGGCTTCGGGTCGATGGAGCAAACGACACCTGGCGGCGGAAGTTAATGACGGCGTACAAGATGGATTCACGCGAGTGTGGGAAGTTTCCGATGGCAATTTTCCTCCATTTCTGTATCTCGAGAAAGTAATCCTGATTCGCTCACAGACAGATAACTTTATTTAATGTCGAACTGAAAACATTCTGAACTAGCGTGCACATTTAACTTTGGGTTATGGAATATTTTTAGGTGGATGTATTTTATTATTCAACAATGAAAACGTTTGGCCTGTCCTAATAAAAGCACCTATTGAAAATACGGGATATTCGAGGGCAGTTTACGGGATGGGTTAATTCAGAGTTTACTGCTTGACTCTCGTTATCAAGAGATAGTTTTTGCTATGAACAAATTTAATCAATTAAAACAAGTATGCGCAGTTTTAAATTGATTTCGGTTAAAGTGTGATTATCTCGTTAATGTTTACATTTTGTTCTAATAAGAAGGGATTGGGGTGACATAATGATCTATTCGAACAATATATAGATAATACAATTTATGAACAGTGAGAGACTTCCTGGTCTAGTGTGGATGACCTCGCCCCAAAAACCTTCGATTGAGTGCTTCCAGCCTGCGCCTTGAATCGGAACGAATGCAACCACCCGTGCAACCTACACGCCTGTCTTGCGGGTTGCCCATGACAGGTACATAAATATTTGCAGGAAATTTCGGTCTTGCCCTCATCTTATCCTTTATTATTGCTGTGTAAACGAAAGTGAAAAATCTTCAAATGAACTACCGTCCGAATGGTATATGCACTTCATTAAATTTAATACATAACTCTTAAGTTTAAAAGACATTGTTTTCAAGAAGATGCAAACAACTTGACAAATTGGGATCATATATTGAAATGAGTAAATATTGAAAGGAAGTTATCCATCGTGGAATAATAATAATAATATAATAATAATAATAATAGTAATAATAATTGAACTTGTGAAAGGATGTTTATAGTTCATATAATAGAGTGTGTTTGGCGTCAATACAGAACTGTTTTGGTGTAAACAGGAATGCATTTTATTCGCCTAGACTTATAAAAATGCTGGTATCTTTTAAGACTTCAAAATAATACGACATATAGGTGACTAATCGCGAATACGGAAGAACGGGCACTCGCCGCCATCTTGAATATGCGCAAACGAAGCAAGTCAGTCCACTTTATTCCAAAAGTATTTTGGTAAAATATAAGCTACCCTATTAAGATACAAAATTTTAGGAATTCACTTGCTAAATTGCAGGAATTCGGGTATCTCTCTCCACATATCAAAGTATTATACCTGCTGCGGTTTCGTACTTATGCACAGTGACCCGGTGCTATTTTTCTTCACACCTTCACCAACGAGAAGAGACGCGAACCACGCAGGCTGCTCTGATCGGTATTTTCCGCGGTTTCTCCGATCAACGCCAGGCGAATGCCGGAGCAGTACCCTACCAAACGGGCCAAGGACCGCGCGCGATCTGTCCTTCCTCTTCCTTGTCCTATCCTCTCCCCTTGCACACACACTTACACTAACATGCACTACACTACCACATTACGAGAGATCGGTCGTGAGCTTACAACTTGTCCCGGCTGGGACCGTCGGGACGGTGCCCCACTGGTGGGAGAGTCCTGGTTGGGGGGAAACCCCACCGCCGACGGTAGGTCGGCGCCGGATCTCGCCATCCAGTAGGGGAAGATCACTGTCATCTCCGGAGAAAAATATGCACTACACTAACGGGACTAATGACCAAAGCAGTTGACGCGCCCGGAAACATGACAAAATCAATCAATCAATCCTGAACAGGTACACGCGGAGATGGTTATCTCTTACCTTTCACTGCATTACAGATGGTAGGATGATAATGACGTGTGAGTGAAAATTGAAGTCGGTGGTGAATGAAGATGAATATATACCGATGGGTTCAGGGACTCAAATCGACGAGACTCAAACTCGAAGGGGTTCTATATACTTTGAAGCTGCTCCATTCCGTTATGCTACCTAAACAGTCAAAGTACACATACAAAGTTCACACTCAATAAAATATAAATCGTTCAAGAAATAAATTAGATGTAGTACGTAGTTCATGAAAACGAGATCAATAAGATGAAATATTCCCGGCCAATGTAATTGCAAGGAAGTGTAAACACGGCTCATTCAATGTAAGACATTCGCCACAAGTATTGTCTCTTTACTGTGTAATGTGGGCATTTACTGCGGAACATTCCAGTAAAGAGAAGGTAACGCATGAAAATGGCTTTAGTCAGGGTTGAACTAAATGTAACGACCGTTCGGTCGAGCCGGAAATTCGAGAGGTACCCAAGAAGCCACGACTGTGCGCAGTAAATCGAAACTAGCCCGTTAGAATCAAATACCCATTTAAACTCCCAACATTTTCCCATTGGAAATTAAATTAATTAGTGTAACTTCGATTGGGGTCAGCTAATAGTCGTTTAATTGCTGCAATTTATCTTGCCGGTGGCT
>BLKR01005464.1:0-80251 GCA_011170035.1 Teleogryllus occipitalis
GCGAGGGGGAAGGAAGGAGGCTGAGGAATGGGAAGGGGGGATGGAAGAGGGGATGGAAAGTGCGGAGTGAAGGGAGAGCGGAAGGGGAGGGAAGCGCGGTTTACGACGTCTGGCTGCATTGCAGCATTTCAGCACCGGCGTCAACCGGCGGCAACCGGCGGCAACCGGCGGCAACCGGCGGCAACCGCCGGCAACCGCCGGCAACCGGCAGCAACCGGCGGCAACCGGCGGCAACCGGCGGCAACCGGCGGCAACCGGCGGCAACCGGCGGCAACCGGCGGCAACCGGCGGCAACCGGCGGCAACCGGCGGCAACCGGTGGCAACCGGAGGCAACCGCCCACAACCGCCGACAACCGCTGACAACCGCCGGCAACCGTCGGCAACAGCCGGCAACCGCCGAGAAACGGGTGCGGGCAATGTACCAAATGAGAGAAACCTTAGAATCTGGGTCGATGTAAAAACTAATATTCAGAAATATTTTCACATCAGTACACGAGAGAATTTGGTTTTCCTGTAAATTTTATTTCACTTAAAAAGAAGACAGTACTAACAAATATTCTAATAAATAGTTTTTTCCTTACGATCGCCGTTTTTATAAAAGTCAGTTACGTTATAAATGTAACATCGTGGTTACACCGGCATGTGTCTCGTCTGATCGTTTAACTACGCCGTAAGCTGCTTTCAAATAGAGTACGCAGTAACTTTCCCCCAGAAGCTTTAATCTTGATATTTTCTCTTTACTTGGCGCACATGATCCCTCTCAAACGGGAAATAAGCTGCATTTATGTCATACTCGTACTACCAAGTGTAAGCAGCCCGTTGCCTTTGATCCGTAATCTTCTTCTCCGCTGCATAACAGGAATGCGAGTTGAAAGCACGGAAGATTTTGTGGAAATGGTCTGTTATGTTGTATAAGCGGATTCCACCAGAGAATGTAGATAGTGACGTAGGTTCCTCATAACTAACATCAAATGTGTTTAGCAATATGACCTTAGACCGGGAGTGGTGGCTCAGCGAATCAACTGATGTCACTGCAGAATCTCCGACCGGGAGGTCCTAGGTTTGAGTCTCGGCGGCAGCAGGATTTTTGACAGTAGCTTTTCAGCTAGGTCGAATTCAGTCGCTGTCTGGAGGAGAATTCTAGCGGCCGGCTGCTCTGATCGGTAGTTTTCCGTGGTTTCTCGGATCAACGCCAGGCGAATGCCGGAGCAGTACTCAAACAAACGAGCCATGGACTGCACGCAATCTTTCCTTCCTCTTCCTCGTCCTATTCTTACCCCTTACACACACACTTACACTAACATGCGCTACACTACCACACATGCCGGGAGACCGGTCGGGAACTTCGAACTTGTCCCGGCTGGGGCGGTGCTCCGCTGATGGGACATACCTGGTAGGGAAAACCCCGCTAGTCGACGGTAAGACGGCACTGGATCTCGGCATACCGGGGGGAAGGTCACCGCCACCTCCCGGTGAAAAAATGTGTACTACAATTACGTGAATAATGGCCTCTGTAGTTGACGTGCACGGAATCACTAACAATAAATTGATTTTATTACAATTATTGATTTTAAAAAGAGGATTCTATCATAAAATTTACTACGTTTGCGTTACAGAAAGATCATCGGTTTTTAATAAATATGGTATGAACTAAACCACATCGAATGAATGATATCGTATAGTCGTTTTAGAAGAGGTGTTAACATGTAGTATTAGGTGTATTAGATACAAATACGGCCAGTTAGCACAAAATCCGATAAGAGGCAGCCCAGGATGAGATGTTTTTCGCTCGTGTTGGCGTCATTATCAAAAATCGCCTGGGCGAGAATACCTAGCGAGTGAGACCGGTATAGGTGGCTCAGTGCTTCAGCTGATGTCACTGTAGAGCCTCTGACCTGGAGGTCCTAGGATTCCAGTTCCGATGGTGGCTGTATTTTCGATACTAACTAGATAGCTAGACCCTGCTGAATCCAGTCGCTGAGTGGAGGAGAATTCTAGCGACCGACTGCTCAGATCGATATTTTCCCGTGGTTTCTCCGTTCAACACCAGGTGAATGCTCGTACAGTGCTCTTACTAGCGGACCACAGATGGCACGCAATGTTGCCTTCCACATCCCTTTCTCCTTTTTCCCTTGCAGCTACATTTACACGTAATACCTGTAATTCACTACCACACATACAAGGAGACCAGTCGGAAGCTTAGAGCTTAAGAAGCTTTGAGCTTAATAATCAATCAAATTAATCCTTATCTGTCTAGCGAGTTCATGTTGACAGGCAATATGAAGCTATGGATAGTTCAAACTTTCACTTTAAGAAAATTCCAGAAATGCAATTAGATCTTCATGTTATTTTCCGTCTCATTCTAAAAGGTGCCCCCATTTGCATTTAAAAATTTTGAGGAAAAAAATTATAATATTTTTTTAAATTATAAAGTTGTGTAATGAACATTTTTCGAAATAAGGCAAATAAGTGTTGACCGAACGTGTGACGCTTTGAACTAATGATTCCGCCTCTTAAATCATGGTCTCTACTGACAAAAGAAAAGATGTCATGAAGTTAGGCATGATGTTTGCGATGATACCATAAAGCCGGCGTCGTTAACCGAATTCTTTAACGACCCTCAAAGCCCGACCTGCCGCGCTCTCCTGTCTTCATCTCATTTCAGCATACCCTAGCCATGTAGATAAGAACTACATCAGGGTATGCCCTAGCACACCCGAATCTACCCTAACCCACCACATCTCACTCCATCATATTGCATCTTTTCCCATCCCTTCCTACTCCTTCCCACCTCACCCAACTCTTCCCTACTCTACCCCACCCTACCCTACCTACTCTGTCCTGTCATCCCTTGAATTCCATGTCCTGGCCTATACTTCTCTATCCCATCCTCATCATAATATTCCGTATCCTCCCTTTCCAATCTTCCTTACTCTTTCCTATTCTGCTTTCACAACCCCTTCTACCCATTTTTACAAGCCTTTCCCTCCCCATCCTCCCGCGATTGGCTTTTCCATGCTTCGTGTTTTCCTCCCCGGCCTCTCCGTGCTCCGTTCTTCCGCACCTCGCAACCTCTGCTCTATTTCTCCCTCCGCCAGCCCTCCCGGCCCCACGCGCTGCCATAATTCTCCCAGCAGGGAGGGAGCGAAACCCTCCCTGACCCCGCCCCTCCCCGACTCGCCCCTGCGCCCCGCGGCGCCGCCGCTGCCGTGGCAGGCGGCCAGAGGCACCGGCGCGGCCCCTGCGGGGGTGGGGCCCAGCAGAGCGCACGGCTGGAGCCACTAAAGGTGCGGACAACAATGGCCTCGCCATTAGGAGTATTGTTGGATTATTATAATGTTTAGTCGATTGATTTTTTCGTGTTTCCGGGTGCGTCAACAGCTTTGGTCATTAGTCTCGTTAGTGTAGTGCATGTTTTTTCCCGGGATATGCGCGGTGATCTTTCCCCGATGGATGGCGAGATCCGGCGCCGACCTACCGTCGGCTAGTGGGGTTACCCCCTAACCAGGACTCTCCCACCAGCGGGGCAGCGCCCCAGCCGGGACAAGCTCTAAGCTCCCGACCGGTCTCCCGGAATATGTGATAGTGTGGTGCATGTTAGTGTAAGTGTGTGTGTAAGGGGAGAGGATAGGACAAGGAAGAGGAAGGGCAGATCGCGCGCGGTCCGTGGCCCGTTTGGTAGGGTACTGCTCCGGCATTGGCCTGGTGTTGATCAGAGAAACCACAGAAAACTACCGATCAGAGCCGCCGGCCGTTGGAATTCTCCTCCAGACAGCAATTGAATTCGACCTAGCTGAAAAGCTAGTGTCGAAAATCCTGCCGCCGTCAGGACTCGAACCTAGGATCTCCCGATCAGAGTCGCTGCAGTGATATCAGTTGATGCACTGAGCTACCGCTCCTGGTCTTCAGTGGACTATTCTAAAAATTCAGTATATTCTATTTCATATTTATATTCCTATTTATGTTCTTATTACTGTTTAGATTTTTTGATATTTTGTTTCTTATTTTTTTCTTTCTTTTATTCTTCTTTATTTCCTTTTCTCTTCTCTGGTCTTTCTCTTCTCCACATTCTATTCATCCTCTATAGCTTTGTTTGAAGATCATCACTACCCTCATTCTTTGCCTTCCTCATTGTTGTTTGTACGTCCTCCTCTCATTTCACTCTTGGGCATAACATTGATATTTCGCTCTATCTACAAGAAAAATTGTACTTTTCGGTAATCGTTGTCGTGGCTATCCAGAAATCTAGGACTTTTTCACAATTTTCTTACTTTAGGGTTTAATAATAAAATTTGTTTTAGCCTCACGTTAATTATTTGGAACTCATGTTTCTGAAAAAGAAGACGGGCACTCACGAGAAAAGAAGGCGATCCAAAAAACTGACCGAGCAAGGCAATTGAAATTTTAAAAACATTTGAAGCTATTTCGCTTCAGTGATCGAGCTTGGATTTAAACTGTTCAAATGATTATTTATTAATGATTTAGTGAATGCGGTCGCGTCTTTAGTGCGGTAGGTGTGTGCATGTTACATCGCGAGTGCAGTTACATCCCATTCATCACCTGGGACGATATACCCGGCACCGACCTACAGGATTAAAGAATTTCTCTCTCCAGGCATCTCCGCCAACGGGGCACCATGCCAGCAGGGACACGTTTTGAACTCCCGACTAGTCTTTCGGCATGTGTAGAAGTGTGGTGTATTTACACCACACTTCTACACATGCCGAACACACATGTATAGGAGTATTGTGTATAGGGAAAGAATAGGGGATAGGTGACACGAAAGGGGAAGGAAATATTGCAGCCGTTCCGTAGCTTATTTGCTAGGATTCTGCTCCGATATTCGTCTTATATTGATCGGAGAATCCACGGAATACTCCTTACCAGAGCAGCTGGGGGCTGGAATATCTTCATGACTGTTGTTAAATTCAACCAAATCACAAAGCTAGAGTAAAAAATTCGTCACCTTCGTGACTTGTACTGGCCACCAGAAGGAGAAAGTTCCGCTGGCAAAGTCAGTGCTGCCATTTAGCCAGCCGCGAAAATTTGAAATTAGATGAATCTATCAAAATAGTGATAGCAAAAATCGAGAAGGACTCAAAACACACCTTTCAAAATGTGACACTTAAAAAACAGTTTCTGAACGTGAACATTTTACAATAGCGATACAGGAATCAACGAACGACCCCGCTACCAACCGTCATTTCAAAGGCACCACGCAAATAGATCTGACACATACATAACACCTCTCTTTAATATTCTGTCGACATCCCCAATACGAGTAAATCCGGTATGGTTTAATGCAGAACGTGAAGAGAATGGGAGACCGAAGTACGAAATAATTCGGGGATGTGTCGCGCAAGCAGATCTGCGGCGACGATACGCGGCAGCACGCGAGGTGCAGTTCTGGCTGCGGGGGCGCAGCCGCGGACAGAAGCTTGATATTGGATTTGCGGTGGCGCCCCGTGATTGACAGGGGAAATCCGACCTCCCCCCTCGCACCCACCGCACTCCATCTGCCAGCCCGGTCACGCGATGCTGCTTGCCGTGAAGCAGGGGGTGTAGGGGAACACGGTTGGTAAAACGGTGGGTTTTTGTGGTGTAACTGTTCGCGTATCGGACTGTTACATCCAAGTTCGTGAGTTCCAACCCGATCAAAGATGAGGTTTCTTAAGGATGTAAAAATTCCTTCGTACGCTTTTCTTCGGAGGGGAAGTAAAGTCGTCTGTCCCATGTTGTAGATTATCTTTCGTACGCTTTTCTTCGGAGGGGAAATAAAGCCGTCTGTCCCATATTGTAGAAAATCCTTCGTACACTTTCCTTCGGGGGAAAGTAAAACCGTCTGTCCCACGTTGTAGAATATCTTTCGTACGCTTTTCTTCGGAGTGGAAGTAAAGCCGTCTGTCCCCTGTTGTAGAAAATACTTCGTACGCTTTCCTTCGGACGGGAAGTAAAGCCGTCTGTTCCATGTTGTAGATTTACTGAATGTAAAAGCTCCTGAAACCTAAAAGAAGTCTCTGAGCTAAATGCAGACCGCCTCTTTCGTCCTAGTAATATCTTCCTTCTCTCCTAGACGACGGAAGGAGCGTAGTGAAATTTGCGTAGTAATTGGAAGAGCAGGTCTGATGGCCTCGACACGTAAAACAAGGCATCATTGATTGACTGATTTGATTGAGAACGCGACCGAGCCGGGTCTTTGATTTTGAGAGTTTGAAATACATTTTGCAAGTCTGTTGAAATGGAGAAAGAAATGACAGGTCAAACAAAAGGTGAACTAAGAGTGAGAATCTGCTTCTGTGTAGTGCATTATCCTTGTTCTCCTGTTGCTTTTTGGAAGTGTGTTTTTATGTTGCTTTTGGGAGAGTATTTTCCTACTGTAAGTATTTAGGAAGATTGAAAATAATCTCCACTCTTCTCCCTTTCTTAATCTGCCTACATAACGTGCCTAACGTATTCAATCTTCTACAAAGCCGTGTATGCCGCAGAAGCCAGTCTTCTCATCTAAATGATGAAAGCTACTAAATCAGGTTCATTTCTCTCCTTGTTCAATACTTTTCTCTGAGAGCTGAAACCAACAGAGGCGGTACGTGAATGACCTTCATTTCGACCTGTCCCACTTGTACACTTCGGAGCTACTTAACTCTCTTGTGTTCGATAAAGCAGAGACGAGTAATATGAGTAATCATGTGTGATTGCGTGCTGCCCAGCTAGCCGGTCTTTAGAGAACAACCAGGTTGACCCACTGGTCCAGAAGTAGTTCAGAGAGATTTTTTTCGCTACTACGCACGCAATGTTATAACAGGGAGCTTATTTCGTCTTCTTCGGATTTGTATTGAATCGTATTTTATTACGAATACACGTTTTTTTCCTGTGGACATCGTGATTTTCTGCTTACTCACACGACTTCTGTACCATTCATCGAATTTGAATAGTCGATGAGCTAAACATTCTTGTTGTCTGCATAAAAGTGAAATAGACTCTGCCAAGTTACTTGGAAATTAGAATGGCCCCAACATGGTGAAGTACGGTATTCACAGTCAGATTACTTAAGTATTGGCTTATAAGGAAACCGTTTAAGTTATTGTAGTCACGTGTTATGTTATTCATTTATCGAAAATCAAATTATTCTTGCAAATAATATTTCTGTCTATTCTTGCCTGATATGTTTTGAATAATAATTCATCATTTCCTTGACTTTGCTCTGCATCGAAGGGGAAGAAAGAATTATTTACTTTTTAGTTTTTCCAGCATTAAAATTTGTAGCAAACAAGTGTTGAAACAGAAATATGTGTTATGTATATATTATACACAAAGAATAGGAGAAAAATAATCTACGTTCCTTTTAATAGTTCATGTACAAAAATTTAATGGTTCTGAAGTAAAATAAATATGTTATTTTATGGCTATTTTACCGCATATTAGCTATCCACATACCGGCTATTTTATCACTTCCACTACCCTATTTCAGGCGCCTAGTAGACAGTTCAGAGCGAAAAAAAATGGTGTCTTCAAACGATCGAAACATATAGGGTAAATAACTGTCTTCTAGATGAAAAATTTCGATAGTAGATAATCAAAGCTAAGAAATAAAACAACTTATTCGCAATTAAATTCAGATTTCAAATATGTGTAAGGTTATTTTACTTTAATATTACCATGTGAGAAAAACCAAATTGTCTCTTATAACAGAAATAAAAATTGTCATTCTTTTGCAAAGGTCGGATCCTAAAACCTGCTCTTCCACCTGATGGGCGTGCAAGGGCGTGCAAGGGCGTGCAAGGGCGTGCAAGGGCGTGCAAGGGCGTGCAAGGACGTGCAAGGGCGTGCAAGGGCGTGCAAGGGCGTGCAAGGGCGTGCAAGGGCGTGCAAGGGCGTGCAAGGGCGCGCAAGGGCGCGCAAGGGCGTGCAAGGGCGTGCAAGGGTGTGCAAGGGCGGGCGCTAGGGTGAGGAAAGGTGGCGAAGCAACGAAGACAGGAGGTCGATGCTGAGGTGCAGAAGCGGTGCGGAAGAGTGGCTTAGGAGGGTGGGTGAGGGCCAGAGGGGTGGGGACACGAGACGAGGCGAGGTGGGGCGGGGCGGGGCCTCTCTCCAGTGCAGTAGTCAATTAGTAGCCCGCCCCGCTGCTATTGATGTTGCAGTATAATTAGCGAAGGGTGCGCGCTGGCGTTTGACTAAGTCATTACCCGCCGCTTGTTAGGCGGCGCGCCGGCCGGGAAGAGCGTGGGGCCGAGGCGCTGGGGGTGGGGGGGCGGAGCAAGGTGCCGAGGAGCGAACAGAGGGCCTAGCGACACGGAAGGCGCCCGCCCCTCCATCGCAGAGTAGCCTTCTTCACGTGGGCGCCACGCAGGCTTCCGAGGCAGTGCTGACTAGGCGACGTGGCGCCGACTAGTCTGGCACGCTGATGTGGCCCCGGGCACTTTAAGTGGAACTGCCAATTAGGGAGACCGTCAAATAAACGCCGTTTAAAAATTTACGTATTTTCTCACCTGTCGCCCATATTTTTTCATATTTGAGTTTTCATTTTGTGTATCACAGAGAAATTACAAAAATAAATTACTGAGATGCATGTATGTGACTGGGAAATAGTGTTCTTTCAATACATGAAACGAGTTTATATATATATATATATATATATATATATATATATATATATATATATAAAATTTAGACTATCCTAAGATGTTCTATACCTCGTATGTCCATGTTCAAAGAACAGACCTACATAAGTTTGAAAATTTGAAAAGCTGCCAAAATTAAATGAACGACTGTAGTGCTGATTCCTTAAAAACCAAAAATATTAAATTAGTAGTCATTTTTATTTCCAAGAAATTAAACAGAAATACGTTCCAGAGAGAATTGCGATGTCGTTCATGGTTAAATATATATAATGTACTTTTTACGTGTCTGTTCTCAATTATATAGACTTTAAGTGAATCCTCATGACTGCCTTTGCCTAGTTAATAGCTTATAAACGATGTATCCTAGCCGGAGGGTATTAGAGTTGCTTTGTCAAAGACCTTTTGAAAGAAGGAAGTAAATATTGACGTCGCCTTTCAAACACTTGGTGGAAAAAAGCTGTATACAAGTTGTCACATCTTTCTTTTTCTTTTCTTCTTTCATCTCCACCTACACGTGTATTAAGTGTTCAGCGGAGTTATATCTATTTCAGTGACTAAGATAATGTATTCGTTTTTATATTGTGAGGTAATATTTACATTTAAAAAAGTACGCATTAGAACCAAAATGTAATAGATTTGATGTGTTAATTCTTCATTACTTGTTTGCTGCTGTTTGTATACTGTTTATTATAAATTAAAAAGATTTAATTATTGTGTTTAAACAAAAAAATAATAAATAAATTGGAAATAAAAAATATTCAAAAGAATATCTAGTCTATCTATATTATTAAACAGACAAATTATCTAGACTATCCTAAGAAGTTCGATACTCCGTACGTCCATGTTCAAAGAACAGAGCTACATAAGTTGAAAAATTTGGAAAGCTGCCATAATTAAATGGAAGACTGTAGTGCTGATTTCTTAATAACTATAAATATTAAATTATCAGTCATTTTTATTCCCGAGAAATTAAAGAGAAATACGTTCCATAGAGCATAGCGATGCCGTTCATGGTTCAAGAACCAATTGATTACAATAATTGTACTTTTTGTGACTGATAAAATGTGCCATTCGTAATATATAAGTATAAATATTTTAATAAATATACTTTTTACATACATTCAATTCTAAATGTAATAGAAAAACACATACATCGAGAAGAACAAATAGATCAAAATCAATATAATAAATGGAGGTGTTCATCTATGATATAATTTACCAAAAACAAGTTATGGACAAACAAATATTTCGTCAAAATAATGTTCCCATATCCCCTTCTCCCCGACAGTATTTCCCCACCTCTCAAGTTCTCTACCCAACGAATATGATGAAAGAATCATTCTGGAAAGACGGACACTAGTGTTCTTAAAATGGAATTGACGGGTTTGCGGTGGGCGGCGGCGGGCGGCGGGTTTGCCTTTCACGCCAGTCGAGGAAGTTCCGCATGCTTTGTATTGGCTCAATGAACTAAGCAGAGATATTTGCGCGCCCATCTTGAATGCAGATGGTGTATCACGTTGAACGAAGAACTCAGAGAATTGCAATATCGATAGGATTTTTTGTCCAGATCACTTTACGGTGGTTATGTACATTTAAACAGGTGTGATTGGGAACGAAGCAATAATCGTATTAGTATTACGTACATTCTTAGTGTGATGCTGACGAAACAAAAAACTAATCCTTGGATTTTCTCATTTAATTGACTGTGATGTGCGATCCTTTAGATTGTTATTATTATTGTGACATACCAATATGTCACTGAATATTGTACAATTATTTATTATAAATGACGTCAATTAAAGGGGATAAATTATGTGAATATGCTAGCATAGCAACGGTAAGCGAGCCGTCGTCAAGGTCAACATATTCATGGAGTGACAATCGCGGAGACGGCTAGCTAATTCTATATAGAATTCTGGGATTGGCCGAAAAAGCAGTGACAGTCGTGAAGACGGCTAGTTCGTTTTGCAAGAAATTTAGAGATTGGCTAGGTACGAAAGTACATCAAATGTTATCTGCAAATAAACAATCGAAATTATGGACCGAGCTTTGCAGGGCTGAAAGAATACGAGAGACATTCATTCTGACTGATGCTGTGTTCGTGAACGGATCGTGCTCCAATTAATGTTAGGAGGTTTTTTTTCTTTTGGGACTTGTAAGCATCTACTAGGGAATGGATGTTGAGAAAACATCAAAATTTGAACACTAAGTGTGACAGTGCAGCTTAAAATATTTCATGTGAACGAGTTGGAGGGACATTGAGGGCTTGGGCGAAGTTGTTAGTGATTGGACTGGAATGTTCGCAGCAAATAGTTTATTGATCTGATGAACGGTGATTGAAGTGTGCTTCCGAAAGAAGAAGAGAGAAGATGGTGTCTGGACCTGAGGACGGCGGCGTCGGAGATGGATAAAGATGGCCGAAAAAGCGCGCGAAGACATAAGGTTGGAACGGTCATGACAAACGTTTAATTTTATATTGGGTAAAGTTATACAATACTAAAATTGTTTTAAATTGTTTAATAAATTTCCATGTTTTTGTGAAATGAATATATGATTTTCATTGAGCTAATTCTAGCAATGAAGTAGCAAGATAGAAAGATATTTGCTTTTCAGGTTCCTCGACCGAGTTTGTTTGAATATATTTAGTTTATTTCATTATATTATTCCTCTAAGTCTGGACTAAAGATGTTCTGGGTCTATTGACTGCAAAGTCTACTCCGGGACACAACGTTCTAAAGAGCAGATTTAGAGTCATGGCTGCCTCTACAATACTTTGTGCAAAATGAGGACTGTTGCAAATAAAGGAATTTCTTGCACTTTGTAGTCTTTTTAATTACCTAGTAATTTTGCTAAGGTTTTACACAAATTTTGAGGAACAAATCTCAAAGCTCCGACAATTATCGGGACGATCTCTTTTTGTACTCTCCTAATTGAACTGATCTGCATTTCCAAAATATTTTTTTACTCTTAATTATTATCATCATTATTATTAACATTATTATTATAAACATTATTATTATTATTATTATTATTATTATTGTTATTATTATTATTATTACGGGTGAAACAAAGTGCTCCTTGGATAACCACCATCTCACAGTCACGAGAAGAAATCACCAACGCCTTACGCTGGCTCCGAACATACAATCTCGGCACAGAACGAATCAGGATGTGACTTTTCACACCCATCGAACACCATCAGCCAATAGGAAAGATTACATTAAAGATTTTAAGATTAAGATATGTGCAAATCACAACACTACGCCCATCTCCAGCTGCCTCTGCCCTCGCCCTCGCGTTCAACGAGCTCTCAGTGGCTGCGAATCTCCGCTGGCCATTTCCAGGCCGGGGATGCGAATGTCGCCGCGGCGGCCGACCCAGCGGCGCCTGGGAGTCACCGGGTGAGCAGCGTGCACAGCGCAGAGCGGGCGGCCGGGGATCGCCTCAGGCGTGGCGCGTGACTCTCGTGGCCCTTGCCCGCCCGCCCGCTCGCTCGCTCGCCCGCCCGCCCGCCCGCCCGCCCGCCCGCTCGCTCGCCCGCCCGCTCGCTCGCCCGCCCTCCCGCTCGCTTGCCCGCCCGCCCGCCCACTCGCCCACTCGCCCACTCGCCCACTCGCCCACTCGCCCACTCGCCCACTCGCCCACTCGCCCACTCGCCCACTCGCCCACTCGCCCACTCGCCCACTCGCCCACTCGCCCACTCGCCCACTCGCCCACTCGCCCACTCGCCCACTCGCCCGCCCTCCCACTCGCTCGCCCGCCCCCTAGCCTGCCCACCCGCCCGCTGTTAGGCCCCACAGCTCAGAACCCGTTTCTCTGCTTCCGCTCCCGCGCCCCGCCACTGCCCATCCACAGTCACTCCATTCATCTTCCGAACAGGTGAGTTCCTCTTACAGGTTGAAGTGCCTACGCTCTACGGCTGACACTAACTCCAATTTCAAATTTTGAGTTGTTGTCAATAAGTCTACAAATGGTTCCGGAATAGAGTATCAAATTGGTGAGAAGTCCGTCAAAAAACGTTACAATTGGTAAAATGAAAGTATTAAGACTAGGCAGAAGGGCGGTAAATATAGAAAAAGACAGAAAGCTAGAGCAATCGTATCCTTTAAGTCAGGTATGTCAAGGTCGCGGGCAAGGCAACAAGCTTACCATAGAGCTTGCGGGCACTACGTCCAAAGAAATTGGCGCGAGATTTAAAAGTAAGGGTTGAACAATGCAAACGAGTGGCAGGTACTGGATACCTGGCTCTGGGATTTGTTTGGGAGACGTTACTTGACAGTTATTGTCACAAATATAGCTATATTAATTCCCATTTTCTCTTTAAAGTAAAGAAATGACCCATTAAAATTAAATAAAATATCAGTCCGATTTCAAATTCTCAATTGAGAGTAAAATTTTCAAAAATTGAACAAAAAGTATCTCGATTTCGTAATCCTGTTTACTTAAGAGTGATATGAAAGCATGAACTTTCTACGCTCAGGTTAGAAGGTTTAACAAACAAATTTTCTTGTCTGTTGAAAACGCTGTCCGTTCGTAAGCAAGAACTGTTATTACATAGACTTGTTAATTTATTTCACACTATTGCTAAATACAATAAATAAGTGAATGATTTAATAACACACAACAAAACGGAATCAAGGAAAGAATTTGCCATTAAAACATATTCGTGTCACTTAGCAAATATGTTTCTATAAAGGAGAACTTAGTAGAAAAATAAACATCAAATAATATTAAGTAGTGAAAAATATAAACATAATACAGTTCTCTGTTATTTGATAGAAAAAACCTGGCCAATATATTTTGGTATGAAGCCACCATTCTCTGCCTCGCGCTGCTTCACCTCGCCTTTCTAAATGTTAAGGTGAAGTAAGTGGGGAGTTAGGGGAAGTTGCCCGTCCCGTAAGAGCGCCTTGCAAGGCGCAAGTACCTCGTGTGGGCGCGGTTTGATCTGCCTCCTTTAACTTCTACTTAGCAAATATTGTAGTCAGGAAATACAAAGAGATAGAAGAATAAGGAAAAGTTGAAAAAGCAAATGTTCGATGGCAAGAGGAGACAAACTTCCAAAGATCATTGAAAACTGATGTCAAGATTGGTAGGCCACAACGTGAGACCCCTTCTATGTGTTGAGGTGGATCATGGGACGTAAAATACTAGTAGATGGTAAAGAAGGGAGGAAAGGATTAGGTTTCATATGTTAATGGATTTGAAGGAGTCCAGAATTTAATAACACAAGAAGATATACGCCTAGGATAATGGAGAAGAAATTAATGCAGCCGATACCAGTTCTTCTCTGGGATCAGATCCTTCGAGATGATAGAGTAGTACCTTAAACAGGGCGAGAGGTTTCACGCAATCTTTCCTTTCCCATTATTAGCTCATGGCGATGCCTTCAAATGGAATATTTGCTCTTGCTGCCGAAAGGCTCTGACAGCACTGCGAATAACTTATGCAAATCCTCATAAATTCATTGCTTATAGTAATACAAATTCTCGGGTGTTTTCATTGATGCATCATGAGGATAAGCAAAAGTTTCTAATTTCATTTCTACTCAAAGGGTATTCAGCAATAATAATTTTTTTCTTCCGTGTATTAAGAATGTTATCTGTTTGTTCTTACTAAATCTGATTATTTCTTTATTTAACTGATGTTTTTCTTTGAATGTTGTAATTAATGCATTGTTCAAAATAAAAATTTTGGAATTCGTTTATTCAACTCGACTTCAGAACATTTATCCTGCCCATTATTGTAAATAAAACATTGATTTGAAAGTACACATCTTTATTTTTCAACATTTAAAATTTATCTTCGAAGTCTCTCCGTCTGCTGTCTAGAAATATACAAAGTTTATAAAATGAAGCCTGCAGTTTAGGTTACGGAGTCTGAGGTAATTACCGTTGCAGAATGATCTCTTACAAACCCTACCCTCATGACATCATTTCTCAGAGATAATTTATTTTTCTCCTTTTGTGGGATCGCTCGTTACATTTAAACAGTTTTCTCATGTATAAGGATCTTTACGTGTATAAATGATGCACAAGAGATTTCTCAGCGAAATTCCAATTGCCGCATCGCCTTTGAGGTGAATGACTTCACTGCCAGTGCACGCGCTTGGTGAAGAGTACTAGCGGCCGATGATGTCATGAGAGACCATGAACAAGGGAATGTCGATGGTATCAGCGCTTGCAAAACGCACCTTGAAATCCACGTCATGTCGCGTAACGTATTTCCTGTTATCGAAGGGAGTTAGCAGTGCAAATGCTTCTGGAATACGCTGACATTTCCAATGGTAAGTAAGGCGAAGAGCGATTGCTAATGCCGCTTGCTATGAAATGTGACACAAATGCGATAAGATGGCAACGTGGTCGTGGTAATAGTTAAAGAAAACTACCGCAGATCCAATTTGATGAATAATTTATTTATGTTTCAGTTTAAATCTAAATCGGGTGCGATGTAATGACGTTGTGAAAGTGTATCTGAAATCGCATGGAATGGAAGGTTGTAGATTAAAATGCAGACGGCGGCAGTTCTCGAATGGAGCTGAAGAGGTGGTGCTGTCTGGATGACCATTTTACACGCCAACCGCCCTGATTAATTGATTAATTGATTGAACCCACTAAGTGTTGAGCGATGCAGTAAACTCTTTCATACAGCAACAAGACACTTACTCCTATTGTGGTGCCTGGGAATCGAGAATTTCTGACGATAAGGCGCCAATCTCCGCTCCAGCATTACGAAATTTTCTCTTTACAACGCAAGTGTGAATTAGTCAAGAAAGCGAAATTGAAGCCATTCTTGAGAAAATTTTGAGAATGTTACAGGCACATTGTTACATGTTAACATAAAATTTAATATAAACTACCGCCAAAATTTGAGACGTTCAGGGTAATAAACGCAGATCCCAACCGACCTGGTATTGTCAGAAGTATGACGGTAAACTCCTGTCATATACCTATCGTATTCTGAAATATCAAATAAATTGAATATGGCCAAATCTTTAAATTCCGCCTTCAAAATTCGGAGTGATAATGTTCAGAGTGATAAAGAACGTGAATGAAAACATAAGTAGTTTTTCTCAAAACGAACTTCAGTTGGAATATGCTGTTATTGTTCTGAGCGTCTCAATTAAAATGCCATTTTAAATTCTCAGGATCTTGAGTGTGGTCAGATCATTCAGCAAATATTCACTATGGAAAAATCTGTGTAAAACATTCAAGTGCTAGTGTTGGCCAAGATGAAGAGAGTGGATTTAATATCTGACAGGCAACAACCGAGTAACGTGAATCAAAACTACTTTAGGTTAGATTTTAATAATATTACGAAGACAAATACACATGTGTTGTAATCATTTTAACAAGCTTTCCGCATTAATGCCTCGTAAAAATTCGTGTACTGTTTCATCACTCCTCGCCACCTAGTGTGTGAGCGTACATTATGGTTCATTATCTACAACGTTATTTATTATTGCAGTTTTAAAGAAAATTGCACTTTCACAAATGGAGTGTGTTAAATTACATAATAATGTCTTGTAGGTAGCGTGCAGGTTCGAGTATAAAAAAGAATCTTTTCATTTACATAATACCGTCCAGAATAAGAGCATGGAAACATTATTAGAAATATAAGGGTATAATATAGTCTCGTTGCAAACTGAATTATTTCCAATAAATACATTTTAATTATAAGAATACTGTACATTGATTTAAATAATAAAACTTAATGAATGACTTATTACATTCATTTAAATGAATGATTACAATAATACAATTTGAAGGACATGTTCTAGTTTTTGACATCAATTTGGATGAAGGTGTGATGTATCTTGTACATAATTGTAGCTATTTTGCTCGACAATGATAGAAATTCGTAATGTAAATTAATTACATTCCATTTTTACTCAACCAGATAAGTGAACAATTTTATGAACATATCTTAATGAACGTCGTAAGCTCATCTGAGATAAGAGAACTAAATAAACATTCCATAATTATGAGTTGAGTTGGTTTATTGACTTATCTAACAGGTAAAAAAACAGGTTACATTTCCGGAAAAAAATAAAAGGGAATATACCTATTTTGATTATTTATTCCGTATTTTCCAGATAAGTTTTTATTTTTTAGGGGGGGGGTATTTCAACAATTTTTATGAAGAAGGGGCTTATGAACTGAATTTTCCCCTTTTCTTTCATTAAAACTTTCATTGAAACTTTCTCGATTTTCCCCAGTGAGAATGCTGTGAACGCCTCATGCTGTTCCAAAGAAGTAGGTAATGACAGGAGAAACGACAGACGGCGTACGCAGTTTCGAGTTTGGAATTGAAGCTTTGTAACCCGAGAGGCTCTAACTTCCAGTCCAGGTAGAGTCTAGACACCAACTAATTAGTTTAGAGAAACAGAGAGAAAAGCAGTGTCTCTATGTGATTGCAAAGGTCTAATGCAGGTAGACATCCACTTACCGAGTAGATGGAGGTTCGTAAATCCCTCGACTGATTTTGTTTCTGCATTACCGCTCGCGCTACCTCCGAATGAATAAATTAGTAAACTAGTGTTCTAGTTAGATTATCTTCTGTAATCAAAGAAAATCTGTGACATCTCATCTATGTTCTTAATAACAGAAACATTGATGATTCTTTTGAAGTCTCGGTCGAGAAAGCAACAATAGAGCCAAATCCAAATAATCCATTTCATAGGAAGTTTCGAAATGATGGTAACTGTGTATTGCAGTGAAGCAACGAATTGTAGTATTGTTTTTAAGTTACATCAAAGAATATTGTTATTAAATTATTGTTTTAATAATCATAAAAAATAGTACAGTAAAGTCAGCCGGATACAGATGAGTGGTGAAGGTGAGTACTATGAACACCGGCACGAAGACTGTAGGTTCGAATCCTGCATCGGGGTATTCCCAGCTTCTTGTGCATCACCTCTACACTATAATCTTTTCGTAACCTCTGCCCTGACCGGTAATTGTGTCCGAAGTATTCCTTGGGCATTTTTCTGGAGATTTCAAACAGGGCTCATACTGATGAAATATTTTAAATAATTTCTATAGGGTACTTTTCTGTAAAATTGAATTGAATTTGGACTATTTTGGAGATTTTTGTAAAATTTAAATTAAATGTAAAAATATTCAGTAAAAACTAGAATTAGGAGATTGAAATAATATACTCATTTACAATAATGTAATTTATTACTATTTAACTAGTTAAATGTGGCATCGCCAACAACGACGCGTAAGCTGTTTTAAATGTGTTTTCATGTGTTTAAAATTTCTTTCATTCTTCATTTCTTTCATGCCTAGCTTTGTTCACATATGTTCTTACAGTATCTGGCATTGGACTCAAGAATGAATCCTTGTGGATCATGGTATACTCTCCTTCAAAAAATTTATAATCTAAAAATTCGCAACATCTAATGGCCTTGCATGTTACCTCCATACGGGATACGAACTGATAATATTGCAATTTTCGAAATTATAATCGCCGTAAAAAATATTTGGAAGGCATTGATGATGCGAATAGAGTTTAGTACAGCTATATTTTTTTACGATTTTTCCTAATATGCACAATAATACACAAATATTAACTGTAAGCTCTTCTTCTGGGTTATTCTCTAATACAAGATCATTCTCAATTAGTTCCGAAAATTCTGTCGCAAAATCTTGCTGGTTTTTATTTAACACTTCCATATTTTCTCCCCTATATTTTGAAGAGATTCAAACTACAAATTCAGTCTAATTTGTGTTTACTTCCACTTCTGCAATTGCTCTATTAATCGTTTCGTATGTGAATCTAATAAAACATTACAAACCAACTCTTTTGTATATTTATGTGATTAAGGTGTTACTTAAGTTTAATAAGAATAAAGTTCTGGGCCCCATTCATTTCAAAATCCGTATTTGTAAACTTAAGAACGTAAAAGTGAAAAGTTGAACTTTCATTCATCATTCTGTAACACTATTCACAGTTTTTTCTCCGTATTCACTAGAAATTCTTCAAATTTAATAAGTTCAAATTTATTTTCAAAAAATATGGTAATATACCTTATGGATAACTTAAAAGAATTATTCCGTGCAATTCACTCTTTTGTACGAATAACCTTAACTTGTTCACTTAATAGTGTCAACAACAGTGTTACCAACGTCTTGAAAGAAACTTATGACGTATTCAGCGAAAAATGCCTTAGGGTACTGGAGTTTAATCAACGCCACCTACATAGATCTATTTAGATGGCGTTGGTTTAATTCCCGGCTTTCTCACTAACATCGCAGAAAACTCGCCAAAATATTTTTTTAAATTTCTTTTTATTTCTAGCCGGATTTGAAAACAAAGTATCAGTTCCCCTTCAAGAAATCGAGACTCGTCGAATGACAACAAATATGTCTCGTTTGGTGCAAGGGCAGTGGTCTAGCCATGAATGACGGAAATTGCACATACATCTGTACATCAGCACACTCCAAGGGTTACTCAAATACTGTTCAGGGATATCATTTTCTTACTACAAAGGGAATACTTCTAAATTTAACTCTTGAAATTTTATTAAAGATAATTTTTTCCACATTACTGTACTTTTTTATATTTGGTTCTTTGTGTGCTTTCTCGGGATATTCAAACTACTTTTCTGAGAGCTTCCATCTATATTCATTCTAACGTGTTAGGTTTGAAAGCATATTCTTTTCCCAAAAAATATTTTTAAAGTTCCAAATTTTGAGTTTTCGGTATCACGAACCTACAAAACATGGGTTCTAGCTACATCACGCGCTTAACGAAATTTTTTTCTACAGTTAGCAACTGATTTACCTATTTTTTTTTTTTGTGATCCGAATCCAGCAACGAGAGTTTTTCTGCCAGTACTTCGTTTTCCAGCTCACGATTACATAACTTTATCTTCATACGAAGTTCCTTCGCAAGGATCAGGAAGTAAAAAGAAAATAAAGATTTTAATCACTGAACAGACAAACGAAAAGCCACTCTTAACCCGTTTTTGACCGGTGATCCCATTTCGATCATTTTGATTCTTGAAGAGCTCAACAATATCATGCAGTATTCTTGTCTTGATTAAACGACTCCACTTGCATGGAAAAAGTAGACTAAAAGTCAGTTGTTGTATTGCCTTCTACCTGAGCCGAGCCACGACACAAATAAGTACGTGTTCTAAATGCTAGCGATTTTAATCGCGATGGAGGAACTTATGGCTACATCTAAAAATAAGAGAACTACACCTCGGGAGTACAAAAGGAAATGCTCTTCTGATATCACGCGTTATAGCACTATCGAATTTTCTGGTCACGCGTCTCGCTGCCCTAGTTCCTCGTACCTAGCTCCCGCGTACTGTCCGGCATCGCGGGACGTCGTGCCTGCAAGTTGTCATCTCGCAGTTTTGCATCTATATTGCCTGCGCTCTTCTTACGCCAGTCACATCCCACGTCGACTCCAGCTGTTCACTTCGCTCTGCTTCTTCCGTCACTCCCCCACCCCTCCGCCCCCCTTCCAGCTCCTTCCTGTGTCGAGTCGGGTGTACGCGCGTTGCTCCCTCGAAAGTTCGAGAAGCAATTTTCCTCGCTACAAAGGACTTCCCGTCGAAAAGCAAGCAATAAAGTTATATTTTCTTTCAATTTGTTGTTTATTCTACCTCATCACTTTGCCGCGTGTATATTACTCGTAAGATACGTTGTAATTATATGCCACGATCGTATGTTTGTAATTACAGTAAACGTACGAGTTCTTTTAAAGTCATAAATTAAAGAAAAAAGGTGTGCAATAATCGTTTCTCCTTTAGAAAAACATTCCCATAATTATCAGCAATATATTTTAATGTTAGTGTAATTTAACATGTTGAAAGGTTAATAAGTAAGACATTTGCCTAGATTTTTTTAGTAATTTGTGTTCCATTTCCTTTATCTTCTTTATTTTCAGCATACTTTCCTGAATTTTTCTGAAAATGTATGTAAGATATGGAGAGAGAAATCTAAAACCACACACTTTCTAGCACTATTTCTATTTTGCACCGTTTTAATTTCTCAAAAATTCAATAAGATCGCCGAAAATAAGACCGTCTATTTTAAATATAAATGTGAAAAAAATGATGAAAAACTTAGAGAAAATGTTTGTTTTTATAAACTGCATTAATTGAAAGAAAATATGTAAAAACTTCAATTTTTTGTCGATGTTGAACGGGGCGTTTTTAAGATGTTATTTTTTAGAGCAGATTCCATTACGAAACAATATCTATCTTCAATATTGTACTTTTGCAACTTTAATTTTTTGCTATTTTTGAAATTGGATCCGTTTTCAGAAAATCGTTGCTTGAAAGTTATCCAAGTTTCGTGCAAAATTTTGCGAAAACTGCTAATATTTTGGAAAAATTGTACTTGACTTTATTTCATGATCTTTCATCAATAGATATCATTAAGAAAAATATTTTTATCTTGAATATTGTAGTTGTAGAACAACTACAGCGAAAATACTGTGAACTTTTGCAAATTTTCAAAAATTCAATGAGTTCATTGATAATGCGACCTACGCCATTTCTTAAGCGTTCTTCACACTATTTTAGACAACGTTGAATACAAATTTGGAGCCAATGGTGAGAATATTTTTGAAATATTGAGACATCATGTAAAGTACCCCCATAAATCAAAATATCCCTACCAAACTCGCAGGGCCTTGAGCTAGATCAGATTGAACTGGTAATATCAGTTTTGGATAAAATCATCTGATCGATATAAGCGCTAACGTTGACCACGAACGGACACACGTTTTGTCGTCAATCTCTTTTTTAGAATCAAGGATCTACAAAACTTGAATTCTGGCTACCCAACGTGGTAGAGAAAGTAATTTACTGTTTGTAGGAACAATATTTATGCGTTTTTCATTATCAATCCCCGTCAACAAGAGTTTTTCTGTCGAAAAGTCGTCAGATTCCGGCGCCCAATTAATGTACTTTTTTTTCCAACGAAGTAAAATAAGAAAGTAAAAAGAAGTTACAATATTTCATTTATGTTTAAATTTTTTACTGTTTAATTTCACACATTCAACATCGGGACGATGATATTTTTGGACGAATATTTAGCATTAAGTGAAACCTATTTAGCAAGGACCTATCTCTGAGCAATTAACGTTTTTCTTTTATTTTATCTTCAATTTCTATCTATCTTTCCTTTCTTTTCATGTAGTTATTGTAATGCGTCATTTCTACCACTATCAAAGAAGTAATTGAGAGGCTTAGTATTCGATGCCAAAATCGATTTTCAAATTGGGAGAAATATTGTTGATAGTGTCTGTGGCTTCTGCTGGAATTTAATGCGTTGGTCAACTGCCGTTATCACTGGTTTTCGCGGTTTCCCTCATCACTTCTAGGCGTACGCCGAAGCACATTCTTTGGAATGGAGCGCATGCGATTTTACAACCTTATTTCCATTCTTTATCTTTCCTTCCCATTCTTAGATGTCACTGACCATAGCAGATGAAGTGGTTTATTTCACAATCGGTCAGTCAAACAATCAATCTACCGCCAATAAAAAAAACTGTCTGAACCACCCTTTCCTTCCTACTGGCGAACTGTTTAAACCGTATGTTCTCTGGATGGGCGAGATGTCGTTCTGCGCGATCGCCAAGCGCTCGTCAACTCGCTTGGGAAGACGAGGGAGACGGCCCGAGACGCGCCAAAGGGCGGCGATGTGGGCGTGGGGGCGGTAGCAGCAGCGGCGGCGGCGACGGAGACGAGGACGAAAGCGGAGGCGTTGGGGTGGGGGACGGTAACGGCCCCCTGGAGACCGCTGGTGCCACCGCGAGGCGTGGCGCCGACCGCGCGCGCGCGCTTCGAACACGACAGCCGTAAGCGGCCAGGGCGGACACGCGAAGGCGGTTTAGTATCTGTTAGGAGACGCGCACTCTTGCCTTAGGGCCGCGCAGGCGGCGTTCGCGCCCTGACGGAGCGCCTTCGAGTCGCCTCACGAGGCAATAACCAGCGCGTACGGGAGAGAGGGAGAGAGAGAGAGAGAGAGAGAGAGAGAGAGAGAGAGAGAGGGAAAGAAAGTCAGAGAGAGAAAGAGAAAGTCAGATAGAAAGTCAGACAGAGAGAAAGTCAGAGAGAGAGAGAGAAAGACAGAGAGAGAGTAAGACAGAGAGAGAAAGAGAGAAAGACAGAGAGAGTAAGACAGAGAGAGAAAGACAGAGAGAGAAAGACAGAGAGAGAAAGACAGAGAGAGAAAGACAGAGAGAGAAAGACAGAGAGAGAAAGACAGAGAGAGAAAGACAGAGAGAGAAAGACAGAGAGAGAAAGACAGAGAGAGAAAGACAGAGAGAGAAAGACAGAGAGAGAAAGACAGAGAGAAAAACAGAGAGAGAAAAACAGAGAGACAAAGACGGAGAGAGAAAGACGGAGAGAGAAAAGAGAGAGAAAAGAGAGAAAAGAGAGAGAAAAGAGAAAAGAGAGAAAAGAGAGAAAAGAGAGAGAAAAGAGGGAGAGAGAGATGTACAACCGGGTGCAGTCCACCCGCCTACAAATAAAATGGTGGAAATGGGCCAACTTGCGCTCTGGGTACGTCAGTTTCGCCTGTTCATTTTTACCCGTCCAGAAAAACCGGATTGACTCTGGTTACAATCCGCCGGATAGAACTGTTCTGAACGAAACTCGTCTGCTTCTCATTTTCTTCAGAATACTGTAACAGTATAGTGAGAGTTGCTAAGGAGTAGGTGGAACCAGGACGAGGGGGGGGGGGGCTCTTGCGCATGGTATCCGACTTCAGCCAATGAGCTTCAGACACCAGTTTGCGTCACAGTATTAGCGGGAATTTCGAACACTTAAACGCGTTCACATTTCGTTTCCTGGCGGGAAGGTAAACAAGCTGCACTATAAATTCCACAAGAGAAGGGCAATACTATTTTATTTGTCACTTTTTACAAATGGTCTGGGGACACTTATAGCCTCCCGGGTTAATGTTCTGGGAACGGAATTTCGGAGGCCATATCTGAAATGCACAGGTGGAGCTGTGGTTCTAAGGAGGGAAAGAAAGGAAGAAAAAAGAAAGGATAAGCGCACGTATAGACGTGAGTGGGTCGGAGTGCTGTTAAATAAATTGTTTATATAGATGGATGATAAATTCTCTTTGTTGAAATGTTTTATTTTTCCAATTTTTTAAACTCTCTTTCAGTATTTAATGAGCGGCTCAGTAATGAGAAGGTGAAGTATTATTATGGCAATTGATACTTTAGATGTTGGATTTGATGATAAGTTATAAGTATGGAGAAAGTGTGCTTTTAAGGGTTGAGTGTGTGAAATGTGAAAATTGTATTCAATTTTTAAAATGTTAAGCAAGTTGTTAAGAAGACTGACTTATATCGAGGATATGATGAGTGATTCTTAAAATGTATCATCAGTGATAATGGGGTAGTACAATTTATATTCTAAAACTTTGTGTAGCCCTATGTTGCATGAAAATGCTATTATGGAACGCATTGTAAAAGATGGGGTGTTCTAGTCTGTAAACGTTGAATAAAGAGGCAGAAAGTTTTGAATGATTTTGTTACATTAACATATGCTTTTAATATTCATAATGAGGAGACTAAAGACGTGGTATAGATAGCATAAAGAATAAAGTTATATATCAATGAAGGCTTGCTGCAACGAACTTCTAACTTCTTTATTGGATCTCTTATTACGTTTCCCAATATTCTGAATTGGTGGCCTCGTTTTGCATACAAGGCTCCTAGTTGTCTGTGTGTTTAACAAAATGCATGCATCTATGGAGCTGTGTAAATTAAATATCAGCAAAAAAGTTATAAAGCAAAATGTATGAAATTAATTATCCCAGTTCCACGACATGCTGTAAAAATATTGGAATAATGTCTACGAAAATTGTAATATAATTCATTTTTATTATACAATTTCCTGTGCGCTTAAACGCAAGAATACAAATGTGAACCTTTTGAAATTGGCTGTTAATTTATATTTAATGGGATAATGTACAAGTGTGATGCGCTATATCTATTGTCATTACATGGAGATATTTAAAAATGTTGGAAAGAACGAGTCACGAATGTGCTCTGATCACGTCAGTAATCATTAAGAGAGCAATAGAATGAAGTGTAACACATTTCAGCATTGTGTGTACTATCTCTGTATTTATTAATATTATTGTAAACAATAATATTGTTGGGTTCTTTTAACATAGAATATTTTCTTGTTTCGATTTTTCAGTAATAACCTTTAATGAATTTTACCTAATTTTGTTTTGTTCAATTTTCAAACAACAATATTGGGACATTAAAAGAATCTAACCAGTGCGCTGAGACATAAAAAAGCTCTATCACTTTAGGATATTCAAAACATATAACTCCCATGCGATAAAACGGGAGAATCTGCTCGAAAAAGCACAGGAAGAGTAGATGGAAGCTCATGTCTGCTTCTTGACAGCGAGACACGAAATAAAAGAACACGTAGAAAGAAAAAAAGAACAAAAACGAAAAAAAAAGCATGATGATGTATGAATAGTACCTACAGAAAACGAACACACCGACAACCCCAGTGAAGAAGAAAGGAAACTACAAGAGATGGCAAACAGTCGCACTAGCAAAACGACCCCAGCGACTGCGCTTGTGGAGAAAGGCCTTGACCTCGAGCAAGGGCAGCCACCCGCGCGATCCGCCAGAAAGTCAAAGGTGCACGCTCGACTAGATCCGAATGGCTCACTGTTGGATTTAGATTCGGCTGCATGTCTATCTCGTATTTCCAAAGGATCCATTTTCGATTTCGATGCTGCTTCATCCTCCGCCTCATCCATCGCCATGGCTCTGGAAAAGGGCTGGGGGAGAGGACTTCGGAGCGGCGAGGTAGGTGGTCGTGTTTTCATGCTGGCGTCGTCTGGGGAGGCGTGAACAGGTGGGGGACATACTTTCAGGCATACGTTTTTGTATTTTTATTATTGTAATTGCTTATCTCACTACCTTACCAATATACGTCATAATAAGGGCAAAAACATGCAAGTTTCGTATTTGAGAAGGGTACTAAAAGTGATTGATGCATGTCGAAGATATGCAATTCATAAACGAATCTCCAATTGAAATAATAGGAAACACTTTTAAAATCGTTTATTAGTTCTTTCGAAGCTACTAGATAGAATTGTGCTGATACACTTGACTTCTATCTTGCTGACTTCTCTCTCATTTGTGGAGCGAAAGGGGCGTAATAAAATTCGTGGTTAAAAAAAATTCTTTGTTTCTTCTCTAAAGGAGACACTTGGTCACCTTAGAACTCTCTCTCTCTCTCTCTCTCTCTCTGCAAACTTTTTAATTTTCTGGATTGGAAAATGGAATTCTTAATCTAATATATAGAATATTTTATGATCAGTATTACAAGTAACGGACTTTGTTATAAACGTCGCTTCTGTTTACAAACTTCAAACGTGTACATTATTGGTTCTATATAGGCATAATAAATATTTCAAACTTGGTCACCTTTACATCGTATGACACACTGACTAACATAATGGATATTTCCGTCCCTATAATAAAGGCAAATACGCTTGAATAAAGAGTAAATATTTCCAGAGGAAACTCCATGATTACAGTCGACAACGATGAACTATGTATGGAATTCTCCTGCTTCAATTGAGAGAATATTTAAAAATTAGTGTTAAATAAAAGAAATGAGTTTTATTGATTTACGGATCCACAAGTGTTTCTTTTTGAAATAAGCTTATTATTTTCAGTACTACAGGTTTCAAACACTCACTGATTAGTATGTTCCATCACCGTCGTTAAAGAAGTACTGGTAACAGCGATCTTCAAATGAATGTAAAAACAAATGTATTCTATTTCAAACTTATTACGTGCAGTTTTTTCTTTTGATAGAGTATCACTTTATATTCATCAACATTCCAGTTCGATTGAAGATAGGGGTGTAGATGAGCAAGGATGGAATGTTGTCGCGATCGGAACTACACGAAAAAAAAGGAAAGTTTATTAGTATTGTTCACATGACATGATAATTGTATATTAACATGAATTTTTTGCAGTTTCTTAGGTTGTTAAAATTAGTTCCTGGGACATTAATTGTGTTTTCCGAATTCATTCATGCTATGGACGAACATTCAATTCTTCATATAAGTCGATTACCATACACACGTAATGTTTAAATAAACGTAACGTTTAATATTTTTGTGAAACTGTGAATTGATTCCCATATTTGTAAAAATCAGTATTAATGTCCATAGATTTATTGCGTTTCCTAGAAAAATTATAAGCTACCTACTTACACATCCTTCCAAATGACGTGGTTTAAAGGATGTATATTTACTACTGGAATTAATAATGAAAACAACCTTCAAATCATCTCACTCTTTGCTATTATTCGTTGAATAGCCAAAAAGTTCATGTTTTCCACAAATGTTTTCACTTTTACAATTTGCAAAGCACAAATTCTCTTCCCTGGACGTAAAATAACTTCTAATAATATCTATTATTCACATTCTTCGAATATACGTAGAGAATAGATAGGTCTTATTTGAAATCTACCTGATCATTACAATAATGCCAAGAAATTAATCACATGCTCTGAAATGAGATAATAATTAACGATATTAGCCAATATGTCGTTCTTTTTATTGCGGTGGAATGATAAATTAAAACTAAACAAAAATCTAAATGACAATCTGAATCGGTATGGTTCTAGCGCTTAACTATTTCGTTTTGATTTCGCGCTCAAACACGAAAGAGTGCTTCAGTAATATCGCATTGTTGGGATCTCCCAACTCCAATACATCACTTTTAAACTTTCTTGTCGTTGTTCAAGGGATACAATACCCCATAATTGGCTATATTAGCTGAAATATCTCTACAATGTGTCTTGGTTGTCGGAAACGTAAGCGGTAGATTCCGAAAACCTGTCTATAACAGGAAAATAGGCGAGGTAGATGTTAAATGTATCGGCCAAAAGACTCAGACGTTCAAACGTCATTTCAGAAATAAGAAAAATACTTTAATAATAAAATCTTGAAAGGACACGAAATTTAATCAGTTTTATCTCATTTGGAAGAAGTGTCACACACGTTACTTAATCTTTATTCCTAGTGAAAATAAATCTACCATAAATATTCAATCTTGAATCTTAAATCCTGAAATTGTAAATTAACTTTTTCTGGAATCATTTGTAAGCCTAATATAAATTTCTTTTATAAACACCGGATTAGAATGATTCAAATGAGAAATTCGCGAAGTTTGCAGTCTCGAAATCTGCAACTTCGCTGAGTTACGCAACCTCGAAACCTTCTGTGGGTTGTTGGGGTTTTGGAATTCGAATGCGTGGGGGCTGCGGCAGACCTTCCACGCGTTGTTTGAGGCGTGCGGGGAGATCCCATCCGACGGGTGAAAGAGTGAAGGGTGAAGCGCAGCCTCGCCACGCGCAGATTGGAACGGAGAGCCCGACGACACGCACTGCGCGCGTTCTGCGCGGGTGTGCCTCGGCAAATTCTGCGCTTCGCTCGCGCTCACTCGGCGATGCTCACCATTGCTCCGGCTCTTGACTCTCTCTCTCTCTCTCTCTCTTTCTCTCTCTCTCTCTCTCCTTCTCTCTCTCGGTCTCTCGGTCTCTCAATGCGCCTCTACAGTTCTCTCTCGTCCTCTCCGTCTTTCTCCTTCTATCTCTTCCTCTCTCTCTCTCGTCCTCTCTCTTTGTCTCTCTTCCTCTCATTCTCTCTTTCTGTCTCTCTTCCACTCTTTCTCTCTCTCTTCCTCTCTCTCTTTCCCTCTCTCTTTCCATATATATGTCTCCCTTTCTTTCTTTAACTCATTCGTCTCTACAGGTCTCCCTCTGTCTCTCTGTCTGTCTCTCTTTCTCTCTCTCTCTCTCTCTCTCTCTCTCTCTCCCCAGATCTCGATACAAACACTTTGTGTCTGCATCTTTTCTGTCTTGCTCTCAGGTCTCCCTCTGTCTCTCTGTCTGTCTCTCTTTCTCTCTCTCTCTCTCTCTCTCTCTCTCTCTCCCCAGATCTCGATACAAACACTTTGTGTCTGCATCTTTTCTGTCTTGCTCTCACTTTGGCCTCTCTTGCTCCTTCTCTCTCTCTCTCTCTCCCTCTCTCTCTTTCTCTCCCTGACAGTCTCTGCCTCTGTTTCTCTGTTGAAGTCTCTGTCTTTGCATCTTTCTCTCTTCAAGTGTTTCTCTGACACACTGTCTATCTGTCTCTCTCTAGGTGTGTATCTCTTATTCTCTCTGGCTTTCTGTGTGTCTCTGATGATGCTACATTGTAAATCCAGTCTAGCCTATTTCTGTACTCGCACAGCCGCAACAGCCAGCATGAGTCGCAATTACATGTATTCATAAACATATATAAAACACGAGTGGTACTTTTCTCATTGTAGAGAAGCTTATCTCGAAATATTACGATTCATTAAAATAATTCACTACACAGTGAAATTTTCTATAATGCAACGTTGAACTCATGGTACATATTATTATCATTATTATCATTATTATCATTATTATCAATATTATCATTATTATCATTATTATCATTGTTATCATTGTTATATTATCATTATTATCATTATTATCATTATTATCATTATTATCGTTATTATCATTATTATCATTATTATCATTATTATCATTATTATTATCATTATTATCATTATTATCATTATTATCATTATTATCATTATTATCATTATTATCATTATTATCATTATTATCATTATTATCATTATTATTATTATGATTACTATTATCATTATTACTATCATTACTTCTAAAATTATAACTAAAAGAACTTAAAAGTTGCCAATTCTTAACCGTTAATAATTTGTTGTATCGTTATTTCCACGGCGTATCACTGAGTATGTGATGAGAAGAGCGCCTGGTGGCATCGGGGGAGCCGAGGCGTGGCACGCGGAGGGCCGGGAGCATTCCTGGCCCTGGGCTCGCAGCGCCCTTGTCCCACGCCCTCGCGCCGCCTGGCGTCGGCCGGCGACATGACGCGCCCGGAGCGCCGCCGTCGGCCCAGCGCACGACAGCTCCGGCGCCGAGAGCGTCCGGGCCGGCGGTGAAAGGGGCTGCCCGGAGCACGCAGCTGGCAGGAACGCGACGCCCTCCCGCTCACCCCCGCACCCCTCACATGCTATTCTCCCGCACCGCTACGCCCCACCCCGCCCCGCCCCGCCCCGCCCCTCCCCGCCCAGCCCCGCCTCGCTCCCACGACCGCCAACTACTTACGAGGTTGATTCCATAAGCTACTGATCTCACCAACTTTTTTTTGATACAAGTAACAAAATTCGAATCATTTCAACTTTACCTTCAAATGCATATAGGGGTAATATGAGGAGCAAACGTACAAAAGGTTACATGTTGAATTAGAAAAAAATTAGTTTTTCTGTTGTTTTTACCTAGAATTATATTTCCAGGAAAAAAACGTGGAGGTCTTACAATGGAATAAGTACTACTCTACTCGCTGAATTAAAGATGGCGTCGAAAATTGTAAAATTTGTGCTAGGTTCTTCATTTTTATTGGAAAAGAGTGAAGTGGGCGTGTTACAGTACCCCATATCTTTCGTTTATCTCTGGGAGATTTTGGGAATGAAAGTTCGTGAGCGTGATATTTTGTGTTTTCTTCTTTTTGGTTGGGGTTCGTCTGTCGCATGTGTTGTTGTTCGTCTGACACTCCTAAAGGAAGTTTGGATAACGAAATAGCCCTGCATGCGTGTCTCCCCCCCCCCCAACCTTTTGTTTTGCACTCAACCATGGAAACTGTCTTGATACTCTCTTCTCTGATGAAATGTATAATCTAGTGAACGAGCGAAGCAAAAATAATTGAATGACTAAAATGAAATGCGTGTCCAAGGTCAGAGAACAGTGGTACATGCAAAATAACATGCTTCTAATGCAACAAACCTATCTTCCAAGAACACGGTTTTCACATATGTTTTTCATATAATATGAACTCATTATAAGTGAAACAAAGTTGCTGTTTAATTTAAATAAATATTAAATAACCTTATTTTCTGCTTTTTGAGTCTATACTTTGGGGTAAGAGATTACACCACGTATTCATTTACTGGTGTAGCATCCATGTATCCATTTGAAGATTAATCAACCTTTACTCAAACCCAGTTGTCACATCTCTAAATTAACAATTCTAAGCCTTTGAAAAAATACTCCGAATTTTTGTTTGCAAAATGCAAACATTTGCAAAAAACTGCTTCTTTCACCTCACACTCTACTGAAACTTTACTTTCCCGAAGGGTTTTCTTCAATTCTGACAATTGTTGGATGTCACAGGGTGCACAATCTGGACTGTAGTGTGAATGGTCCAACCCCTTGAAGACTCAGTCCTTCACAACTTCCTTTGCAATCTGAGTTAGGAAGCACAGGTGCTTTGACTTGAAGCTAAACCCCATGCGATTTCATGCACCTATCCAACCCAAATAGCTCTCTCTACAAAAAGTAGTGAGATGTCGGATGCAAACGTATATCATTACAGTTAAAGATGAAACTATAAACTGCTCAGAATGTTTTCTGGTTGATGAACGATGTCTTGGTCGGGCCGGAAATTCCTATACTTTAGCCAACGCCCGTCCGTGGGTTTTCAACCATTCATCACCGAGCCTCCCAGAATTCTGGATGCTTGGGAATTTGCTTGGGAAGAGGCTCGAGATGCGGCGATCGCTGTAGCAGATTTAGCCCGCTACTTTGCATTCCAGGCCGGAAACTTGTGGAACTGTCTGCGTAACTGATCAACACACTGCCGACCAGGGCTAACAGGAACATTTACTCACTTTTACGACCCTCACCCGTCCACAAACAACCGCACCATGCCTGCCACTCTTCCATTTAACAACAGTTGTTTTTACCGCATGATTCGGTTTGAGTCCCGATGGGGCGGATTTTCGACATCAACTAAAGGGTTAATTTATCCGCTTTCAAAAGGAAAATTCTAACGGTCGGCGTCTCTGATTGATAGCACAGGCACACAAAAAAAAGTTACGCCCAAACACGTGTTTCTCTATGTATTTCGACGCGCTGATCCGAATCTGAAGCCAGAATTGTGTCACCACTATTCAGCTTTTTTTAAATTGCGAAAAACTACCGTGAAGTTGTAGATTGTACATTTCACGGTAGTTGTTTACTATTTGAAACAAACGAGAGGGTGGTGGCGCAATCCTGGCTCCAGTTTCTGACTTAGCGCGTTGAAATATATAGAGAAACATGTGTCAAGACTTTGGATCTGACAACTATTTTTGTGTGCCAGTGTAGTTTTTATGATTTCTCCTACAAATATTAGACAAATACTTGAGAAATGGGCCACGGACCGCCCATTAACTTCCCTTCCCCATCCTTGCCTCCTTCTCTCGCATAACACACACACACACACACACACACACACATGTACGTACACTTTAGTACTCACATGCTAGGATACAAGTCAGAAGCTTCACGACTGGGAAGATGGGAACTTTGTGCTGTGGAGGTGCAGGAGGAAAAATTCCCACGCACCCACGTGTACATCAGCACCGAATTTGCATTCTAGAGGGCGAAGAACACCACAACATCTCGGTTTATATAAAGTCCGGCACAGGAAAATAATATTGCAGCTATACCGCTACCCCCTGAGTAACACCTCCCGCAATAAAACATTGACTTCACTAACGGGACTAATGTTCATAGCAGTTGACCTGCTTGGAAACATTAATCAATTAACCATTTGATTACAACGCAAATTCTACCCTCCCGAAGATCATCCGATTGTCTGTCTCTCACCAGCCGCTCTCCCGCTCTCATGCTCACTAATTTGCTTGTTCGTCACTCGTCGCACATCGCACGTCGCTCGCCCGGCCACTGGAACGAACGCCCACCTGCCCGCTCGGCGGCCCGCCGGCCCGCCCGCCCGACCGTCCGACCAACCGCCCGCCCCACCGTCCGACCGCCCGACCAACCGCCCGACCGACCGTCCGACCGCCCGACCAACCGCCCGCCCGACCGTCCGACCGACCGTCCGACCAACCGCCCGACCGACCGTCCGACCAACCGCCCGACCAACCGCCCGCCCGACCGTCCGACCAACCGCCCGCCCGCCCGCCCGCCCGCCTGCCTGCCCGCCCGCCTGCTCGCCCGCCCGAGAGAGTATTCGACCCATTGACACACCGCCTCCCAAAATCCGTGTTGCTCGTGCGACCGGCGTGCCGTCATGGCCCCTTCCCTCCACCTCCGCCACCACCACCACCACCACCACCACCACCACCACCACCACCACCACCACCACCACTTCCCCGAACGCCTTCGCCGCCGCCGCAGCGGGAGCAGCCGGTTTCATCATCGCCGCCGGCAATTGTTCCCGTGTCGCCCCGTTAATAGGGCGCCCTCTCAGAGAAGCTGCGGCGCCGGCGCCGGGCGAGCGAGTGCACGGGGCGGGGTGGGGCGGGGCGGGGCGGAGCCAGCGTACTAAGGCGCCGGGGGGAGTGATGGGGTCGGGCCACGCTGGATGAACGCGGGGCGGCGCGCGCGCGCCCGCACCCACAAAGCACGCATTGTGCGCGCACAACAGCGTTTTCCTAGTGGCTCCCGCCGACGCACAATGCACGGCGGGGGCGGGGAGAGGCCGAAATCGTGAATTGAGCTCCGCCGGTGGATGTCAAAGTCGACAAAGGACTTCGGAGGCTGCGCAATCACAGCTTCGGGGAGGTGTGAGGGAGAGGGAGAGGGAGAGGGCTGGCGAGGTGCCGCCGCAGTCATTAGCGAGGTGATAAGCGGTGCAATAAGTGGTCTTCCTGGCTCGATAAGCCCCGAATCTGCTAATGCGTGGGCGGAACGCGGCGCCGCCATTCAATGCGCGGTCTGCCGCCGCGATGCACCCCGGCTGCCAGCTGCCTGCCGGCGGCGGCACGGGCCGTCCTTGAGGGGGCACTACACGGGCAGGAATAGGGGCCGTTTTACACGCTCTCTCTCTATCTGCAACCATGACTTTTAAAAAAAAAAAAATTTGTATAGGACTGACTTACAACGTTCAGTTTACATAAAAATCTTCATTTGCATTGTTGACTTATATCTTTTTTTTAAAAATTTGTTGCGTCTACAAATTGGCGCATCGCGTCTCCAAGCCCCTTAAGGGCGTTGAGCGCTTTGTGCTGGGAAGTAATCCTCCGTTAAATTTGTGCTCTCGTGAGTGTTCCTTCATTAACTTTTTCTTATGTCGTGTCACGTCGCAGTCAGTTGTCAAGAGGACCGCCAGGTAGCATCTCCGCGTACGCCCCTCCTGCGTCTCTACCCAGCGGCCAGAATTGGGAAGGAATAAGGATAGGGGTAGGGTCTAAGACACTTCACAGGGGTTGGACTTGGCCTTGAGAAGCAGCCAAACTCGTTTTGTTGGGACAAATTTCACATGAGATTCGACGGGAGTCGAACCAGGACCTCAGTGGTGAAAGCGACTTTGCTATGTGCCACGAGCGAGCCAGTAATTATTCTTACATACTAATAGACTACAATTGACGCGGGACTCACCGGCACTTCCTAAAATTTGAAAAAATGTTCCAGAAAAATGTTCACAAATAGCTAGCGTGCTTAAGGCAATTGACGCTGGGTTGTCCGGCATCTAACAGATTTTGGTTTTCCGCCACTAAAATAGTCTTGACATTTAACATACTACAGGGTTACATTTTATCTAAAAGCACGTTAATATAACACGTGACATAAGCGTACCTTAGTCTAAGACATTCAAATAATAGCAATATAGACAGAACGTTCAATAGTTAAGAATAATGTTATTGATTCACTAATTAGTGATTTCGAGCGCGTCAACTACCGAGGTCATTAGTCCCGTAAAAGTAGTGCATGGTTTTCAGCGGGAGGTAATAGTAATATTCCCTCACTGGACGGTGAGATCTGGCGCCGACTTATCGTCGACTAGCGGGGTTTTCTCCAACCAGGTATCTCCCACCAGTGGGGCACCGCCCCAGCCGGAACAAGTCCCCGACCAGTCTCCCGGCATGTGTGGTAGTGTAGTGTACGTTAGTGTAAGTGCGCGCGCGTGTGTGTGTGTGATTGGGGGGTGAACATAGGAAAAGGAAGAGGAAGGAAAGATCGCGCGCAGTCCGTATACCGTTTGTTAGGGTACTGCTCCGGGATTCGCTTGGTATTGATCGGAGAAACCTCGAAAAACTATCGATCGGCCCCTAGAATTCTCCTCCAGACAGCGACTGAATTCGACCTAGCTCACAAGCTAGTGTCGAAAATGCCTTCGGGAATCGAATCTAGAACCTCTCGATCGGGGACACTGTAGCGACATCAGTTGATGCACTGAGCCACCGCTCCTGGTAAGAATAATGTTAAATAATATTAGAATTATGACCTGCCAGCAATGCAGGTAGATCGAAGGGGGGGAACAGGATGTTCAAGAATCACACAATCTTCGCATCAATCAATAAAAAAACAACTATTGTATTCTGATTAATTTGCCCACTACTATACTACACGTGCATTGCATGCGATTAGTGATAGAGAATTCTTGTTTCATAGGAGCGAGACAATTGTTTTCCGAGATAAAATCGTGCTTTCGCATTCCTATGAAAGGAATGCATGTCGATTACAGAGAACGTAACAACAGAAACTGTTGATGTGTTCCGGTATGCGGATGACAGCAATGGGCAATTGCGTTATTCGTTAACCGCACTTGTACGTGTTGTAATGTCGGCTTGGAGAAATGAGTGCAGATGTCGAAGGCAGCTGTTGCATCAGCGCTGTAGAGGCCACTGCCTTAGGTGTCGAGGTTGCGCTCAGGGTCATGGTTGGAGTCGCAGGTGATCGTGGCTAGCATTAACGAGTGGCTTTGTGGAAATAGTTGTAATCGCTAACGGAAGAAGACGCCAAGTAATGGGATGGGACGCCAAGTAATGGGACACGAAACTTACTAAAAGCGACGATCTCAGCAACAAAAAATTCATAATAATTCTTAGCACTTCTCATTTTTCCACTATAATAATATTATGTCTAATATAAATATGTATCAGATCTCGCAATCAAATGACGTTCAGCGATTAAGCGTCAATGAAATGGAAATTAGTCGTAACAACAGGATAAGATCTCATGTTCTCCTCCACCATTTATGTTTTTATTGTACGAAAAAATATAATCATGGAGGAAACGATTCTATTTTTTCTGCTAGTGAATAAAATTCATCAAGTATTCACAAACGGCACAATGTTGCAAAATGTTTAATGCGCTTGACACTTCTATTATTCCATATTTTTATATTCCGGTTAAGAAGTTCAACCGCTAAGTGTCAAAAGGCAGTTTAACACACGAGAACTTCGACAATTAGTAATTTATTCAAAGGTTGCAAAAAACTGGTTGCATTGTTAAAGTTGTTCGTTATTTAGTATAATTTTCTTTAATATATTCGCAATTATACGTAATTGAATCATGATCAATCCTAATCCAGTTTTATCGTGGTTGAAATATATATTTGAGAGCTCTTAATATCGAAGGGTTCTTCTGGGTTGCATATTTCTTAGGCAATGACTCTGGGTGAAATTTGTATTTATACGAGTTCCATTTAAACTTGAAATGTTTTATGTTAGATATAGGTCTATAAAAGATAAAATATAAATCATGCAGGTTGAAACCTTTATGTCATTATTTGCTTTTATTACATGAACATAGACATATCATGTAATAACTTTTCCATCAAAGTATAGACAGTCTACTTCGGAATATGAATTTTGTATTCAATCCATATTTTATTATAAACATAAAGAACCAACTTTAATTTTTCTAAATGAAACTTGAAACTTTCTGTATTTCAGCAAATTGTTTGTTCTATAATTTTGAGAAGTATTTTGTTAAAGTATTTTTGTGGAAAAATTGACTTGCACCAGTATTTTTGTCGCGTAGTTTTCCATCGTTGTGGTGTTGCATACGTATTTTTCCATGTCTTCACTGCAACGCAATAAGAAATATTTTGGGAAAAGGCTGCCGTTGTTTAAAAAGAGAATGGAGTCAGAGGTCACAAACGGAGAGTAAGTCTCCGAATACTGTAATAATTAGTTCATCTACAATAATTTTAAGAGTTCTTTAATTAATAAATAAATGCTGTAGTGCTACAACAGCGTACTTTACCACGTTATTTATAATTTTAAAATTTTTAAAAATTCAGAGAGTTCAATAAAAATTAGACCCATGCCATTCATTTAAGCACCCCTTCGTCTATCCGTGAAACACATTTTTTTTAAATTGGAGCGTATTTTTAGAAACAAATACTTAAGAAACATATATTTCGCTCCCAACTACAGGAAAACTACCCATATTTTCGAATGATCATGAACTTATGTAAAAACCTATCTTTTTGGAACAGTTTTCATTAAGGAAACTAGTAGAGCTCAAACAGCACGTACTATCTCGCCCGTAATTCACACGAAAAGTACTCAAATTTTCGAAAAATATACACTACCTTATTTCAAAATCTAACTTTAGTGAACAAATTTCATTAAAGGAAAAATGTCTATCATCATAAACATAGTAGTAGAAAGACGCCAAAAAAATTAGAACTTTTGAAGTTTTTGAACAAACAGGGTTTTCAACGAAAATGAGACCTGCATCATTCTTTTAAACGTCATTTATACTATTCAACAACAAAATGTACTCAAATACGATGAAATCATTGTTTTAAAAATTTGGAAAATGTCCCAGGGGCTTTATGTAAAGTACTTCTCAAAACTAAAATATCGGTTGGAAATTAATAACACAGCGACATCAGCCAGATTGATTGAGGAATATCAATTTGGGAGAAAATCGGCTGAACGATTTAACCGTTGTTTACAGACGGATAGACAAACTGACATACCGACGGACGGATAGGCATTTTTCTATCAATATATTTTTTGGGGTATCAAGGCGCCACAAAACATGGATTCTGGCTTCACCACATGTTAGAAGATTTCTTTCCTAAATTTTGCATCTAGATTTAACCACTTTTTCGTTGCCAGAGCCTCGCTCTTTGCGCAGCATTACATAACTTGCTCTCTACCGCGTAGGCGGTACTAAGCGGTACTGTAATTGTGCACCGGAAAACGGCTAATTTTCTACAGAACACTGAAAAAATCGGACCTGATAACCAAACTAGTGGTGTTCCAACAGCACATACTTTCTAGCATTATTTCTCAATTAGCAATTTTCGAAATTTCAGAGAGATCAACCAAAATGAGACCTGTGACGATAGTCTCAAGGCAAACTTTGTATTTTCGAAAATTGCAACATTTTTTCTTTTCAAAATTAGAAAATTAAATATGAAAAATTTTGTCCGAAACAAAACCTGCTTTAAAAATGTGCTCTTAAAAATGTCATGTACAATTGATTGAAATGAAGTGTAGTTGGGCGTAATTTGTACTCAAAATGTGCACAATTTATTTTAAAAAATTCTTCATTCCCCGCACGCCACGGATAGAACAAGGAACGCTTAAAAGAATGGAGAAGTCTTATTTTCGTTGATCCCACTGAAATGTGGAAAGTTTCAAATTTCGAAATAATGCGAGAAAGTATGTAATGTTGTAGCCCCACTAGTTGAATTACAGAGACATTGTAACGGCAACAAGTCGATCGATTTGCTCTAGCCGTCGCACGCAGAGATGATTGGGGCGTGAGCGGCGACAGCGCCGGTGGCGGCGGCGGTGGCGGGGGCGGGGGCGGGGCAGGCGCCAGGCCGGCGCGGCCGCGCGCTCTGCGGTTACGCCTCCGGGAGGAGGTGGGGCGGAGGGCGGAGGGCGGAGGGCGGGGCCGGAGGGAGGCGACTCAAGGGGCGCGCCGCCGGCGGCGATTGTTGTGCAGCCGCAGAGCTAATTGCGCCTCACTCGCTGGCGTAGCGGTGGCGGCGGCGGTGGTGACGGCGGCTGGAGGCGGTGGCGATGGGACCGTGACCGTATCAGCTGGTGGCGGTTCCGAGTGGTGCAGGTTCCGAGTGAAAGAGGGCGGTGGCTGGGGTGATAGTGGAGGAGGTCGTGACGAGGTCGTGGGGTGGGAGTGCGGGCGAGGGCGGAGGCGGCAGGGGTGGGGGCAGCGACAAAGGCAATGGTGGTGGTGGAGGGGTGAAGGGTGGGAATCCACTCGGTATGTCGACAACCACAACACGAGCCTGCAGACGCAGGGACAGACAGATCTCTGATGATTATTGCAGTCAAGTCAAATGTAATCATTACGAGGCATTCAAATCACAAAGAGAATGGTAATAGAAGTATTATATTAGTATTTTACAAATGAATAAAGATAGAACCATTCATTAGATGACAGCAGGAAACCGAAGCTTCAGATATTTATTTGTATTTCTTCTTTGTTCACGTTTCGAATAGATTTGCGTCTACCTCATCAGGTTTATCAGTAGGATTACAATAAAAACATTGTTTTGATTGTCTTGTCATTGACTTGACCTTGTCTAACCTGTGTTTTATTCTACTTTTTTAACGTGTGTTTGGAGTTCATATGTTTACTTTCTACTTCGGTGAATGAACGTCCATTAACGTTCTGCATAACTCAAATGATATGCCAAAAGTAGCACATTTGAATGCTCTAGGTTAACAGAAAATTTAAAGAATACCAAACGATAAAGGACCGTAACTTTTGATGGGAATCTATAGCCCTGCAAAAGACCAAAAATCATAAAATCCAAACTTTACTGAATAAAAAAATCAGTTGGTGGTGACAACGAAAATCTCAAATGTAACCAAAATTGGCTCGTGCAACGAGTGTTAGTAATAAGATTCCTTTACAATGAAAAGAAACCAAAGATTGATTTGTCAAATAATGCTTTCTTTTCTGAAATACTGATAAAGTTTAACGATCTTTTCTGAACAGTTACAGATGTATTCTCCACGCGATTTTGAGCAAAAAGTGTGATCAATGTTATCTACAAGATAGTCTACTAGCATGTTCTTTACTAAATTATTGTGTTCCACTTGGTTGGTAAATTGTATATTATCGATAAAACGTTTTTCTAACTAATATTATTTTTACTCCTAGCCTGAATTAACACCGCGCATTCTCTAAAATCCATAGATATATCCACCAGTCATTACGTATTTCGTAAATTAATGGTTATTATGGTTATTAATATTATTATTTATTATTCTTATCATTTATATAAAAAATAGAGTTATTAACAATATCAGCATCTACATCACCAATTCCCTAAAGTTGAAATAACACTTTGTATACATGCTGAACGTGAGTCCAGATCCAGAATCGGAATTCACCTTCGGAATTTATCGTTAACCTTTATCGCTAATGTCTAACTCGTGGTATTACCTTTGACATTCAGTTTTCCATTAGCATCCCGCATCAGATACTAATCATTCATTCTTTTAAGCGGCGAGCCTCTTTCGGACCGCAGTTAAACACCTGCTACAACTCTCTTAGCCGTATACGGCAGAGGACACGCGAGGAGTGTCGGAGTGGCGAAGGCTGCTCATAAACACGCATCAGGACCTTCTTAAGGCTGTCGCAACGTCAGGAGATGTTAAGATAAATGAAATAAAGCAATTATCACCCCCCAGAAACAAAACGATGTAATTAGAAACATGTTTCATAATTATATATCTTCGGTGTTAGGTATACAACCAAAGAATGTGTAGAAAATATTTTTTTTTACTCGGAGTAAGGAAATTCAACAAATTTAAAATGTAAAACAGAACTGAAAGTGGGGTATCCAAAATGAAGGAGATGAAGGAGGCGAGAATAAGTTTAAAAAAGAAAAGAAAATATCCCAAACATGTTTGGTGTGTAAAAATTACTTTGTTTTATTATCGATATTTATTGTTTGTTCATTCTATTTACCTCTTCATGGTATTTCACGAAATTTTGTCTGAAAATATAAAATTCAAACTACATGTTACTACGGTTAATAGTAAATGACATTAGTCTGGTTTCATAGTTTTCTAATCATTAGAGCTAGATATTTTTACGAAATTACTGTTGAAGCTGTGACATTAACGCAAAAGCTCGTACGTCAGCAAGCTATATATCTGCATTAATATAATAAATTTAGCTTTCAAATAAATCAAACCTTGAAACAAAAATAACTTAAAATTTTGAAATTCAAAACGGCTAAATAATCTGTGTAACAAATAAAATGAATATTTATATGAATTAATGAATTAGTATAAATGATATAGAATATTTAAAATATTGTATCTTTGAAATGAACAAACTTTAAAAGTTATTTTTATTATTTAAGGTCGCATCAACAGCTAGGTCATTAGCGACCACTATTGGCATTAACGTTATGGTAACTATGAGGGTGAAACGAAATGGTGATGATTAGGTGTGAAGGGACGAACACAAATATTACCATACCCGAGGCGGGACTCGAACCCGCGACCCTTCGGTCCGAGATCACGACGACACTACTGCATTAGTGATTTCGGCCACCGGGCCGACGAAAGTTAGTTTTATAAAATTTTCTTTTAGGGCCAAGTGAAGACAATCACCACAATGTACTAAGAAAGAAAAATAAATGAAGTAATTTAATTTTCCAATGCAAGAATCTATCTTAAAACTACATGATCAACTTACTTTATAAACAAGTTGTTACTTTATAAACAAAACGTTTCGTTTCAGTAAATATTATACATATATATATATATATATATATATATATATATATATATATATATATATATATATATATATATATATATATATATATATATAAAGCAATTTGAGAAAAAAATATTCGTTTTAATTGATTTCCGAAATGGTGATTCTTCACGAATAACCATTTGACGGAGATTAGAGCCTTGAGGGACCCCGCAGTCCTCGTGCCCGTTCCGAGCAGCGACGCAGACGTCCCGGCGCTGCGAGCGGAAGCGCCCCTCCTCCGTGGCTGTGTGCGGGTGCGGGGGTGGTGAGGGGGTGAGGGGAAGGGACGCGTGCGTGCATGCGTGCGTGCGCGTGCTTCCGCGCGCATGCTGATCGCAGCAAACAGCCCATTAGCACGGCCATCCCGCTCGCGCCCGCGCGCTCCGCTGCGCCGCCGCCGCCGCCGCCGCGCGCGCGCCACGCTTCCTGATGAGGCGCCCCCCCCCCCCCCCCCCCCCCCCCCCCCCCCCCCCCCTCTCCGCCCACACCGGGGGCCTCGCTGCATCGCGCCACGCCCCGCACCGGCAAGCACGCTGCGCCATGCATCTGCCACGCTGCGCCATGATCCTCACCACCCTCCTCGGCTCACCTTGGTCTCGTGCACAAATCATCACAACTAAGTACCCTCTCGCTCCTTGTCCTACCCCACATCACCTCCGCTCACAAACGTTTTTCCCCTGTCTCTTCACTGCCTATCTTCCACGTCATTAGTGCTTCCCCTGTGACTAACATTTCATTCCCGTCTCGCCCAAGGCCTCCTTATCCTGTTTTGCGAAGAAAGTCGCCAATATCAAGAGAGCTAGGAGGTAAATCAATGATATTCTGCAAAATAATATTTGTTAACAGCACCTCAGAAAGAAAAGCAGTTTAGTTATGAGTAAACATCGGATGTTTAGGCGCTAAAAAATGGTATTTTAGGCGCCTAAAAAGGCACTGAAAAAGTCAAGAATAAGGAGAAAAAAGGCACTGTCATAAGTTACATACACAATAAAACGGAAAAATTGTAATTTTTGTCTATATTATTTTATAAACTTAAATGCACAAAACCAGTTCGAATATTTTAATGTAACACTAGATTTACATATTTAGAACTCTTCTACATTTTATTCTTAATAGTTTCCGTTAACCAGTAATATTTACATACGTATTACCAGTGACTTTTCAAGGATCACAATGTCAAATTTGCGACGCCTGGGAGACAAAATCAGTTTGAATGCGGAGAAGGATATCTGAACGATGTGACTGGCATTTTTTTAGCAGTCCAACACTAGCAACACTGAAATCTTCTGGGAATTTATATTTATTTTTGCTTAAAATTTCGGTTCCTTCGGTGTATTCTCAATAGTTCATGGCTGGTATTTATGAAATAGGAAAATGGAGAAAAAATCAGTTTGTATACTTTCAGGAATTGTCTCGTAATTTTAAATTTCAAGACGTGAATTGAAGGTTTCATAATGAATGGTCACGTTGGTCAATCGCCGATTTTCCGATATATTAGCATTGTATATAAATATAATAAATGAAAGGCAAAAAAGTCTTCAAAAAGGTATTTATGCAAAAAATAGGCATTTATGCTAAAATAAGCAAAAATAAGCATTATAAAACTTCCTCATAAGTCATCATTAGTCATGATTCGTGGACATATATTATCAGCCTTTAAATAAGTTCTCTAGAAAAAAATATGCATTTCCTTAAACATCCGATGTCTAGTTATGTGTTATTCGGACCGTAAACGTATTTTTATATGCTGATATCTGAATGAAATACAGTGTGTAAATGGCAATATAATAAAACTATTTTTAATTGGGCAATCATTGGTTTTGATAAGATTCTCCATTCGAATGTCTAACCAACTGAATTAATAATATTTTTAGAAAGAATTTTGTAAGGATTTATGGAGAAAATTTAAATATTTACCATAAAACTACGCTTATGATTGGAGAAAGATAATTCTTTTCTGCTATGATGATTTACTACTTTTTCTGAAGACAGTTTGCGGCACGTTGCAAGGTCACATACTGTTTCCGGACTTATCGCCCAGATAACTCGCCCACTGTCACACCTCGTAACGCATCAACTAGCGTGCTGAACGAGAATTTCAAATATCCTTACGTCCTCCTTTCCTTTTGGTATTAAACTAAAGGATTGGTTAAATTCTAATTTGATAATTGCCTGATGTAACAATGATTTTTCATTCTAGTGAAAACTGCGTTGATAGAAATAAACAGCCCATTTACCATGAATTTGGGCACAGTATTTGAGTGTTATTAAAAAATCTGAGCGAACACGAAGTAAATACATGACAAAACCTAATTCAAACAAAAAGCAAGATAGTCACCTTTTTAAACTCCTTTTTGTTGGGCTTCTTGTCTGGAACTTCTACTTTATTTTTATTAATGTTGAACTTATCTCACATGCAAATGCAATTTGCACATACATTAGCATTATGTAAGTATGCAACCATTGAATAATCATTCTCCCTTGTATTTTTCTAAAAAAGTTGATAGATTTGTCGTTCAACAACTCATCGACTCATTAAATTAACTAAATATCGCCAGTGAATTTCTCCTCGCTCTGAGTCCTTAACTAGCAGAGATAGCGAGTAAATGCACCTTCGTATTTAATCTCAGGTGCATAATATTAGCTTATCGTTCAATTACAACCAAAAACTCGACTGTATCAATACTAATTATTGGGTGAGGATTAATCACCTGGGCTCGTAGTTTAAATCTCCTCGGAATAAATATTCGTCTCAGAATTTAAACGTTCTGCCTTTTGCATTACCTCTTATTTCCATTTCAAGTATAGATTATTTTATTCATTATCATGTTAACGGAAACAATATACTTTTAGTATAAATGAAATGGTTTTGAAACTAGTTGAGCGTGGAGACTGGTGAGTATCTTCGTGTTAAAGAAGTTTTGTCTTCGCAATTTTATAATGAATCTGGTCAAGAGATCTGGTACATCTTTCCTCGGAGATTGAAAGTTAAATCGATAGATTATTTTTAAATTTTAAATTCAGTACTGAATTAGGTTCAATTATCGTGAGTCTAATGAATAAAAATAAAGGTTCGTATTATGACAGGCTGTATAATAATTCACAGCGCCTCACCACTGATTGTCTTAAAACCTCTAATAAGTGTTTTTTTTCTTTTCTACAATCCAATTCGTTAGAACGTTAAGGAAAGATCTGGAGAAGAATGGTGGTTCCCCACTAGTTCTTTGAGACAAAGAATGACGTCTCAATTGCTTTGAATGGTGAACCAGAAGAGTCTCAATGAACAGAAATGGATGGACACGTTCACACGTGGACTCGCGCAGATAAGCGGATATACTCTATTTACGATAGTGCACAATACGCTCAGAAGGAACACATTGCGCATTGTTTTGATGAGAATGTTGGCAAAGAACACGTAAACAAATAGACTCATTAACCTTGGAACTCAATTGCCATAGCAATACTTCAAGTTACTTAGCAGTTAACACTATCATCTAAACATTCATTACAGAATATTATTACACCTTTCAAGAAATAGATGTCTAAACCAAAAATGGAATATGACGTGAGGTATAATTTTAGAGCTATGTACAACCGATAGTTAAGTTATGTAAACTGCAAACACCTGGAGGATTATGAAGATCAGCAAGAAGAAAGAAAATTAAAATGAGTATTTGAATTAGTGAAGGCAGGGTAACGGGGCTTCGTTAGTAGAAATAAAAATGATCTACAACATGGTTCTTCTCAAGCTCATTCTTTTTATTTCTACTGACACGTTAACCTGCCTTCAACATATCATCAATAGCTGTTAAGAATTCTTCATACTTGAATTTGTATGAGTTTTTTTTATTTCACTCTACACATCTCCGATTGATTTCTGTAACTAAAGTATCGTTGCACGGGACTTCATCTCCCAAATAACACAGAGCCTTACGAGATAAATCAACTGCTAGTATCAGGTGTCCCGTCGGTAAAAGAGTTTCATCACAGGATACCTTTTAACACTACCTTCGTTTTTGCTGCACTCATAAAAATCGGTCGTTCAATCACTCGTTTCGTTTTCTTCCTTTTTTGTCAGTTATATCCCACTCAAAACCGCAATGATCCGATGAATTTTTGAAATCGTGTCTTCCAGAAGATAATCCTTTCATCGAACAAATACATCAATAGTTTTTCCGCGGCGTGCCCAGTAGAACTTGGGTGAAATGCACAGAACTCACTGATTTTAAAGTCTCCATTAGAACAAGCAGCCCGTGACCTAGTTGGGCAAAGGAAAAAGCTAAGGAAGTCTCTTTCGACTGGAAAGATGTGCTAAGGAAGCGAGTTCTGTCGTCGGGCTCCTAGCAGAATCAACTTCGTCGCCACATCCTTCGTTATTTGGCGTTCTCGAGAGCTTCTGCAAGTTTCCATCAACCTCCGCACTCCAGGAGAGTGCTTAGGGAATTGACCTCGGGAAATGGGAGTTATAGAAGTTAGTTGAAACTAAATGCAAGCCGCGAACTCCAGCACAACTCCGCAGGTTATATGATATTATTAACAGAGCATCCCCTTGGTATTTCTTAGCGGAATACCTGAGAGGTAGAAGTTTCAAAAAGATTATCCATTGTGATGTAATACTATATTCATGTTTCTTCAATTCTTTTGTATTTTTTCAGTTCTTTTTTAACTACCAGTAGTAACCTGCGACACTATGTCATAGACTCTATGAATTGTTCATTCTTTCCAAGAATGAAATATATTAGTATTATTTCCAGAGCTTGTTAATTTCGTTGCCACGTAACTTCGCGGCTGGTTATTCGTACATCCCAGGAGATTTGCCAACGCATTTTTTGCACAACACGTACTGTTCAGTTTACACATCTTTATTTGTAAATTCCGTTTTAATAATGAAATGACGAAACATATAAAAATGGCGGTAATAGTGAAGTATCAGCATTCAAACGATTGGCCTTGACAATACGAACCTAGCGGTTATCTAGGTTTCTGGTCCGTATTTTCCCGTGTTTGCAATACAGTAAACCCTCGTTATCACGAACTCGCTTAACACGAAAAATCATCGGTCCCGGCAAGGGATTACGGTAATACGGACATTTATAATAGTCCGATAACGCGAATTTTTATAACAGAAACTCGGATAATTTCGGTCTCTTGGAATTCGTGTTAATAAGAGTTTACTCTATGTATTATGGTTACACTCCAGCGATCGTTGTTAAATACAAAAGCTACATGTTATTTTTCTACATTTTTATATCAGATGTTCAAAACATCAGTGAAGAGGCAGTCAATATTTCTTCAACCCATCCCCTGAAGCCGAAGTGTTTTATATTTTCCTTTTTACGTCCTTTATACGTTTTGTATGTACTCTTTGTCCACAATTCTATTGTAGCCGCACAATCTCTTTTTTTCAACTCCATGAAACCGAGCGTGTTGAATAGCGTGCAGAATATGTTTGCAGAGTGGCTTCTGCACAGTTTAACCTCGAGTGGTAGCTCTGTTTTTAATAAGAACGAAATTCTATACTATTGTTTAGAATATGTCTGAGCGGCGAGTTTCCACCCTGTTTTCAAACTTTTGTTTCGTTACCTGTTTCTCACGCCCTCTCTCTCGCTCTCTTTCTTCCTCGTTCTCATTCTCTCTCGCACTCTTCTCTCTCGCCCTCTCTCTCTTTAGCTCTCTCTCTCTTTAGCTCTCTCCCTCTCTCTTTAGCTCTCTCTCTCTTTAGCTCTCTCTCTCTTTAGCTCTCTCTCTCTCTTTAGCTCTCTCTCTCTTTAGCTCTCTCTCTCTCTTTAGCTCTCTCTCTCTCTCTCTTTAGCTCTCTCACTCTCTCTCTTTAGCTCTCTAGCTCTCTCACTCTCTAGCTCTCTCACTCTCTAGCTCTCTCACTCTTTAGCTCTCTCACTCTTTAGCTCTCTCACTCTTTAGCTCTCTCACTCTTTAGCTCTCTCACTCTTTAGCTCTCTCACTCTTTAGCTCTCTCTCTATTTAGTTTTCACTCTCTTTAGCTCTCTCTCTCCCTTTAGATCTGTCTCCATCTCTTTATATAATCTCTCTCCCTTCTTTGTCTCTCTTCCATCTATCTCTTCTCTCTCCCCCTCCTCCTCTTCCTCTGTCCCTCCTATCCCTCTCTCCTGTCCTCTCCCTCCCCTCTCTCTCTTTCCCTACCTGCTTCCTCACCCTCCCTGTCTCGTCTCCCTCGTCTCCCTCGTCTCCCTCGTCTCCCTCGTCTCCCTCCTCATTCTCTTCCTCCACGTCCTCTTCTCCCACCCCTAATTCCCTGCTTCCTCTCCCCGTCTCCATGTCTCGCACGCACCACCTCTCTGTTTCGCCCTGCCCCCCCCCCCCCTGTTATGCTGGGGGGAAGGCACGTGCCGCGCGAGGCGGTGGCCCGGGTGGGCGCGTCGGGTGAAAGTGTTATCTTGGAGTAAACATTCCGAACGAGGCCGAGGTGCAGACGGCCCGGGCGGGCGGTCGTTCGCCGCGCCGAGATAGCGAGCACCTCCGAGGCGGGCGGGTGAGCGCCCGCGCCTTCTTATCTGGATCAATATGGCTGTTCGCGCCGCTCGCGACCGCTTAATAGCACCGGCGGCACGCGGGCCGAAGTGGCGCGTTTTTGCTCCAACGTAGTGGCGGCACCGAATATTGCGAACTGGGAGACGTGGCTCAGGGCATCAAATGATGTGACTGCAGTGCCTCTGGCCGGGAGGTCCCAGGTTCCAGTCCCGACGTTGTTGGGAGAAATTTCGACGATAGCTTGTCAGCTAGGTCGAGTTCAGTCGCCTTCTGGAGAGAAATTCTAGTGACCGGCTGTTCGGTAGTTTTCCGTGGTTTCTCCTAACAACACCAGTCAATGCCGAAGCAGTACACTAACAAACGGGCCACGGACCGCACGCAATCCTGCCTTCCTATTCTTTTCCCTATCCTCACCCCTTACACTCACACTTACACCAACATGCACTACCCCACAACACATGCCGGGAGACCGCTCGGGAGCTTAGAGCGAGTCCTGAGTGAGCCGGTGCTCTATTGGTGGGAGTTATCTGGTCGCGGAAAATCCCGGCAACGGATCGCGCCATCCAGCGGGGGAAGATCACTGCCACCTCCCGAGAAGAAAAAATGCACTATACTTACGAGACTAAATGACGCGCCCAGAATCACTAAGAATCAATCAATCATCAGAGTTTAATAAAGGTCGCTTTTCAACTACTAGGTCATACAGTGATCGCTGTAATTACTACTGGTTTTTGAACTGTGGGGGTAACTGTAGAGGAGGGTACATAGTGTATATGAACACTCACAAATATTCTTGTCCGGGCGAGATGCGAACACGTGGCCTTTCAGGGATGGGGCAACTATCCAGGTAAACCAACTCAACTAGGCCAGCTAAGATTAAAAAGAAAATAAACAAATAGGTAAAGCAGGGATTCCCAACGGGGCCGGTACAGACTCCCTGGGAGTCGATGGAATTTTGAAGATGATCAATGACGGTCAAGGGGTCGATTGAGGGACAACAGCCGAACATTATCTAATCTGTATATGATGATCAGTATATTCATGATACCATTTATTACAAAAAATAATGAACTTAATTGTTAATAACAAAGCAAAACCCTATAATAATAAATTACAATTTTACTCCCCTTTTATTGTATCGGTCGTTCATCCTTAGGAGCAAGAATGTTTAGAAAACTCAATCATTATAACTATTGTAATCGCTATAGTTAGAATTACAACTATAGTTATATGTATGCATAGATTTATTCTCAACGATACTCTTCGCGCACGAATATACCAACCGCAATATGCACTGGAGAATTGTTTGGCTAGTTGTTAAAAACACTTTTGTAACCATTGCGTTAAAACGATGGTTAGAGAATAGGCTTTTCAAAAGCGGAAGCCTCTTCGATTATTTTAAATCGAAATATTTACGAAGATATTGGTGTAAGAAATTTTTATCTGTAAAGCATTTATGTGCAATTCTTTGTGTAATGATTGTGGATGCCGCATATTATAGAGAAAACGTAATGGGGTCGATGAAGCACACAATTTTTTTAAATTTGTTTAAGGTCGCATTAGAAACAACTCGATCATTGGCGATCACAGCCATACAAAAATACAGTACTTACAAATATACAATTGCATATATAACACACAGACATTAGTGATAGATCTTTAGTATAGTACCTGTACATGAGATTGAAGTACACAATTCTCCCAAAAGGGGAAAGTGTGGAAATCTCTGATCTAAAGTATATTGTGGATAAATCAATTACGTATGGAACTCTTAGTGTTCTGGGTGCTGATTCAAAATACCATACGTGCGTACGTATTAGAGAAGTCGGGTTAAGTTAGCTCTAAAAAAATCACCACTTTGTTACGATCAATTCGACTTGCTTTTCGCTACAAAAACCATATGGATTGTGTTTTTGCGAGTGGTTGTTTCTATTTTGATTCCTTGTTGATTTTTATTTCACGAGTGAAAGTACAAATCATTTCCCGTTTCATTCGTTTGTGGTAAACGCGATTTTAACCTATCAATACTTGAAATTTAAATGAGAAATCGTTACTGCAGGTTAAATTCAAGTTATGTGTTTTTGTATTATGTACGAAGGTATTGACAAGAAAATAATGGCAGGCAAGCCCCTTAGCAGTCTGCATCTTTATTCCCTAAGGCCTGAGGCTCCCGTGGTGTACAAGACATCCATCGAGCTATAATACAGCAGGGCTGATGACGGTGATTGATCACTTTCCTCTGAAGTAGAGAACGCATCTTCCTGGGCACTTTTTTCAGCATCACTGCTTCGTCGCATGCTTTTTCTTTTTTTTATGTATTGTTTTTGCTATTATTCTTCCATTTGCAGAAACTGCACTGTACCTCGCTATCAATATTTCATCTAACTTCTTTTCAACCTTCTGGGTTTGCTTTAAGTCTGACATTAGTGACTGATTTATGAGTTTTAAAAATATACTACTATAAAGTCTTATTTGGTTTTATTGTTTTATTTTTTTCACAAAAAACTAGTGGAAAATATATACGACGTGTAGGTTTTAGTACTTGTTAGAGGTGTATTTAGTCTCGCAAAATGTATACTGTAATACATTCTCCACCTCTAATTGCTGTTTTGCCAAGGCCCAAATATTTTCCAGATTATTTGTTTCCGCCTTACTCATATTATGTGTTTTCTGTACTTCTTTGTAGTCGTTTAATAAATACGTTATAATATTCGGGTACCAAAATATTTTTTTAATAGTTTGTGCGGAAGAAAACGTTCGATACCCAATAGCACAATGGACTTGAAGTTACTCCATATTCCCTTTACACTAGTGTCAGTATCCGTCTAATGAACGTTCTTTTCGTAAAAAGAGACCTGTAATCTGGGTTCATTAGTTTTATGAAAGTGTACTTCAAAATAATCTTGAAAATATTTCATGTCATGGCGTTTGTTAAACGTTATGGGGAGAACGGTGGAATGGGAGCTTACGGGTAATAGGAGCCTATCCCGAATAATTTTACTTTCGCGTACTAGAATCCTGCGAGTTACGTTGAAGATTTCCTAGGGTGACCTATTCATCCACTCCGGGAGAGGTAGTTCAGTGCATCAACTGATGTCACTGCAGCGCCTCTGACCTGGAGGTCCTAGTTTCGAGTCCTGACGGCGGCAGGATTTTCGACACTAGCTTTCCGGCTATGTCAAATTCAGTCACTGTCTGGAGGAGAATTCTAGTGGCCGACTGCTCTGATCGGTAGTTTTCCGTGGTTTCTCCGATCAACACCAGGCGAATGCCGGAGCAGTACCCTACCAAACGGGCCACGGACCGCGCGCGATCTTTCCTTCGTCTTCCCTGTCCTATCCTCTCCACTTACACACACACTTACACTAACATGCACTACACAACCACATATTCCGGGAGACCAGTCGGGAGCTTAGAGCCTGTCCCGGCTAGGGCGGTGTCCCGCTGGTGAGAGAGTCCTGGTTCGGGGAAAGCCCCACTAGCCGACGGTAGGTTGGCGCCGGATCTCGCTATCTAGCGAGGGAAGATCATCGCCATCGCCCGAGAAAAACATGCACTACACTAACGGGACTAATGACCAAAGCAGATGACGCGCCCGGGAACACGAAAAAAATCAATCAATTAATCTATTCATCCACAGTACAAGCGCTGGCGTATTCGCACTTCGTTTGTCTAACAGATGACACAATCCGTTTTCGACCGTCCGCCTGTAATTTTTGCTGCTGTTATGTTAAACTGGTGAGTTTGCTACACATCTTATACAGAGATCTTCATATACGGTCCTGATTGCATGATTCATGTAGATTAACGGGATCAAGTTAAAACAGTGATGGAAAATTATTTTATCCTAGATTTTGTAATGTAAACCAAAACGTTACTACTGGGTGTACCTAGAGCCATTAGCGGGGGGAAATTGGAGCCTAGCTCTGATAACCCCATCACTGTTTTCACTTCACTTTCGTTGTTGTAATTAAACAAAATTCAAAAAAATCATTGTAAGTCGTTTGGAAGAGATGGACGGGGACGAAAACTAACGTCTGTTCTGAAGTATCAACAGAGACATCTTCATCTACAGCTCAAGAACGTAGTGCTCCTCTACGAGCAAAACAAGTATACGAGCAAAAGAAGAAGCAAGGCGGAGGTAAAGATCCCATTTCAAACATTTTCACCTCGATCTCCAGCTCGCCTAAATTAAGCTACCAACTCCTCAAAAATGCTCTTAAGAAACAGTATTTGAAGATTTTGACTGCTTCACCCTTCTAAAAACTCTACGAACGAAAGGAACAACGAAAGAAAGGGAAGGCAACGTGCGCCGAAATAAAGATACGGTTTTTCTACTGCAAAAATAGGAAAATAAAAGTAAACGTTAGAGGGGTAGACACTCTAACGGGACTCTACAAGCTGTTTGTCGCAATCTTCCATAGAGAGCTTATCTATTTGCATTAGCGATATAAGCGATAATTCCTGTCTAAAAAACATTTGTTTCTTTTGTTTCACTGACGTAAAATCAAATGACACCGTCATATTTTGTAAAGAGTGTAAAAATGTAGCACATCTTCGTGATGATGGACCGTCTTTTATTTTCAAATTTTGTGCTAAAAAACAATGTATTTCTAATGTTCAAAACGCAAATGATGAATTTGTAGTCTCCAAGGAGTAAAAAATGGTATTACAATGCAATTTCGTTGATACAACTAAAGTTACGCCTACGGCTCCCATTACCCTGCGGGGGTGGGGCTCCCATTACCCAGGTGACCGGGTAATGAGAGCTTATCAAGTCAGTGTTTTTCTTTTTTGCCCATAATCGAAGTGCTCATTTGCTCTTTGTTTTATATAATTTATGGATCAGACATTACAAATCTACATTAAAAAATAATTAAGAAAAGTTTCTACGACATTTTTATTTCACTTTTTCATTAGTAGACTTCCCATTCCCCCGTTCTCCCCTAATTCTTTCGATTAATATTACTCTACGCCTTCATCAAAGATGGTTCACAGAGGACACAACCAAACCTTGACAAATGTTTACGAACAACAGAATTAAAATGACAAGGACAAATGAAGCGTATTTCGAATTTGTTTCTTGTCCATAGGTAACCTTGCAGTTTTTGTGTCGACTCCATTACGTGCCTTGTAACGATGTCATGTTTTATTCAGAACGTGTGGTATAGATGTAAATGTAGTGCATCTATTAGTCTGAATCTTTTGGAAGACGCATTACTTCGGCGTGTACTCCGTGGGCTAATTCACAAAGGTTCAAGAGCAAAAGAAATATTCATTATTTCGTGGCCGTGTTATTTTCCCCGGTTATTTTAAGAATTACCGTGATCCCTTCCTAGAAACACAGTCGATGTAATGACACAATGAGGTAAAGTAAGATTTTTTGGTGTAATTAGATATTTCTTAGCTATGGTATGAAGCAAATTGAATACTGTAAGAACGATAGTGTCCAACATGTGTTGTTCATCGATCAGAGAAATATACCTTTTTTCAGCATTCAATTATTAGCGTGTGACACATTCAATCTAAGTCGCATGGACGTCAATAGATGTACGTGAACATGGACGTATGAGGATATGGCAGGGTAGATTCACATCAAAATATTTTTTTATGAATTACATTGTTGTTCTGAAAATATACAGAACATAATAATCGAAACAAACCAAAGAGCTCATAAATAAACTCAGAGTTAAAATATGTTTGAGATTGTAAAATATTTGTGGAGATATTTGGAGCTCAATATTGCTAAACTTAATGAGTTCTAGAACGAAAATTAATATAATCCAATATAAATATATAGTGTAGTGAAATTCTGGTCAAGACATTCAAAATTTTGAGTAATTTATATTTGTGCAGTTGCTGGAAACACAGCCCGTAGTGTCGGGAATCTCACTTTGCGGAAATACACTTGCCCGACAGTGCACGAATATGAATGTTTCACAATTATCTATTAAGCAACCTCCCATTTCCCGCTGGCACCACCCGGCCCGCAATCTCTCCCTTATAATTTCGTAAGTTAGAGAACAAATTACTCGTAGTAGGATATCAGTGGTCTATCTAATATGCTTCAGGAACAACGAAATTGTTTAAAAAGTGATTAGTAACGTGTTAAGTTAATATTAAAGAAAATTGTGTATACAAATTTCATCACAACACGTTGAATTTAACATGTTGATAATTGTCACCTTGCCCGTCACCTTGTTGGATGCACTACCGATCGGAGAACATGTTCCGCAGACGTAGAGATATCCAAATTGTGACCATGTTACTGAGTAACAATGTATTTTAATAATTAAATTAGTTCAAAGAATTGGTCACCCCGACTGGGATTCGAACCCGGGCTTTCAGGTTTACGCCCAACTGCTCTAACCACAAAGCTACCGAGACAACCAACACTTTGAACAGTTTTCACGGTAGTTGGTTGTCTCGGTAGCTTTGTTGTTAGAGCAGCTCGGCGTAATCCAGAAGGCCCGGGTTTGAATCCCGGTCGGGGTGACCAATTCTTTGAACTAGTTTAATTATTAACATGTTGATGTTTAATTTCAATCGGTGGAGAGGCTGCTTAAAGCTACAATGGTGGGCGTGGGAGGGGTAGGTTCCAGTCCCCAGCCGGGGCAGAAGGGGCGTGGCATTTCGCGCACCGGCGGCGCTTCCCCTGCCGCCCCGCGCCGCCACGTGCCGCTGGTGTTGGCATTTGGCGCCTCCTCCGCCCCTCCCCCAGCCCCGCTCCTTACCTCACGCTCTGTTCCTCCTCTCACCCCACCACGCTCAAACGCCTCCGTCTCCCACCCCCAGCTCACCTCCGCCCCCTCGACGCCCTTTCGCCCCGTACCCTTCCCCTCCTGTATTATTCCTCCGTCCCCAACCCCTTCGTCGCCTTTCCATGCCACCCCTTACACCTACGCTGTTTACCCCTCCGCCCCTAATCCCGTCCATCTCTTTCCCCTTCTCCCCTTACTTATCAGATCCATCACCATCCCTGCACTCACCTCTTCCACTTTCTCACCTATCCGCCCGCTCGTCCCTACGCCTCCCGCCCCTCGCCCCCGCCCTTCGTCCATCCACCCACTCGGCCGTCCATCTTTCGGCCCTCGTTGCCCCTCCACCCCTGCACCCCTCTACCCTCTCGTCTTTCCACCCCTCGCTTCTCCACCCACTCGCCCATCCGCCCCTCGCCCATCCGCCCCCTCACCCATCCGTCCCCTCGCTTTCCGCCCACTCGCCTGTCCACCCCCTCGCTCATCCGACCCCTCTCCTATCGCCCTCGCCCCGCCCCCATTCCCTTGTGCCATCGTGGGAGCGGGATCCGGTGTCCGCGTGGAGGCGGGCCTACACGGCCGCTCCCTCCCCAGGATTAAAGCTAAGCAGCCGCCCGCCACGGCCCTAGGACGGAGCCCTGCGGGGCGCCTCCGCTAAATGCCAACGTGCGCTCGGGATTTCTCACACGCTTTACACGCACTCTCTGAACCGCTCGCGTAAATACGTGCCAAGTGGCATACTATATCTCAACGACCCAATGACTGAAAATATTTCCTTAATACTGTTCTATCGGCTTAATGTAGTGAATTAAGGAAATGAAAAGGCACTCTTAATGTACTGCATCCATTAAGGATTTTTCCGTAAAGAACAATCAAAGGTGTGACTGGTCAGAAAACAAACAGTACTCTATTCAAAACAAATATTTCGTATATGATTTTTTTTTCCTAATAGGAAGAAAGTATCACGGACAGTATTTAGCTACGCCTATAACAAAAATGATGGACTCAGAGGTCGTCTCTGTTTTCAAACTTTAACCGCGTCCGCAATTTGCTCAATCTATATTACTAATTTTCAACGCGCCGAGAAATTTAATTAAAATTTTGCAGCGTTTGACCATGGAAGAGAAACTCTAAGGTTTTGTTAGATGTCCAGCATTTCGGGAAAAATACAAAAACATCTTATATATTACTAATTTACAAAGCACGCAGAAATTGAAAGAAAACTATACATTATTCACCCATTTGAGAAGGGTTTGTGTTTTCATGAGGCACCAAGGAACTCGGAAAAAATACAAAAACGTCTAAGTTTCTTATTTTCAATGCGTGTTGAAATTGAAAGAAACGTTGATGTATGGAGTTTCTCCTTTATCAGCAGGTTAATTTATTTGCTTCACAAAACAATAAATTATTTAAATGCATGGTCAGAATGTTCATAGGATGTGAAATGCAGATGCATAATATTACCATCATTTCTATTATGCGGCTACCATATAAAAGCCATTGACTCCAACACCATGATTGACCACACAAAACAGTGTTGATTGCATTCTTTGAACTGGGTTCATCCGGAAGATGCACTACGACATTTATAGTTAGCTTAGAATTTATTTGAAGAAAATTATTTTTAAGTTTTAATGCGCGAGACTTAGACACTGAAATTTAGTCACAAAACGAATGGTCACACAGCACGATGGCATTTGAATGATCACACAATACGATGTTCTCTGCGTAAGACCAACTGTTCTTCCGTTTTCCGCAAAATTGCAAACTTGCCGAATCTTCCCGCTTCCATTCTAGCTGCACATTTCAAACAACGCAAATTCCATTGATTTTTATTAATAAAGGAATGATACAACCTATTCAATATAGTGACCTCCACTCCTAATTGTTTTCTCTTTTTTTGAAACCTCATTTTGACATCACAATCGTTCTTTTTAGAGCTTTAATATATATTAACCTACACGTGCGGGAACTCTCGCATGTACCCACCCTCTTCCCTATTTTTCCATTTCCGCATTAAGCCTGTAAAATATCTTTTCCTTCAAGATCGTGTTAGTCTCCGACACTTGTTCTATATGTCTCTTGGCGACTGATAACAATACAATACAATCTTGTCAATACAAACTATTCTTATTTAACGTTATTACCGAGCAGAGAGGTAGACCCGACTACCTGCAGAGAGGTAGACTCAATCGAGTGTAATATCAAATAAATACTTTAATTTCACATACAGATGCAGATTCTACGGGCTCTGAACAGGTGAGGTAGAATCGAGAAGCGTTGAACCAGCAAAAATGTAATAGAATGTTCAAGATCTCTTCCTATAAATTACAAAAAGAGAAACATTCCTTTGAGGCCTGGCCTCAAAATTGTAGATTATATACCCTAAAACGCTCCACTTAGGAGTTATTTAACGATATAGATTCAAAAACACGGCTGAGTGTTGCGGGTTGCATTTGATATGAATATTTATATGCGTTATTTTTTAAAATCAAGTCCTTCATATTTTTAAAAGTAAAGTGTAATTGGTCACGTGTACGTGAAATTTTCTTTCTTAAGAGACCTTATTTATAAAGATTGGTTGCGCGTGAGATCCGCAAAAGTTATGTTTTCTACTGAAATAATATAGGAAATAATACTGTAAATACTGTGATAATATAGAAAATAGACTTAATATGCCTGCAACGAGTAATGTACTTCAGCTTCCGGGTCAATGACCCCCATCTCGATCCGGGTTTTGTCCAGTTTCCCTGATCCATTGAGCAAATGCTGAGATGGCCCCTTCATTTGCTTCTGGACGTAAATGTAGCTTTACTATGCGCACATTTTGTTGAGCTCTACTTTTGCTTGTAGTGGTAGTAGAGCTTAGGGTGAGTTTCTATTTAGTTAGAAAATCAAATCTGCAGTTCGTTTACTGTTCAAATAAGTTTTCTATAACTCGGAAACAAAAAAATCTAGTTTTTGAAATGTTAATCTTCCGGTTTTTAAAATTTATTATTATTATTATTATTATTATTATTATTATTATTATTATTATTATTATTATTATTATTACTTACATCTTTCAACTATTAATAGTTAAATTGTTGGGAAGGGATACTGAAACTCAAGAAAGCGTGCGCAGATTTTCTTCCCCACACGTCACATACAGTTTTCGACTAAATAAATACCTAATAAATAAGTATCTAGGGGACGATGTTATGTGTAATTCTAAGGGGATGGGGCGAAGGCGGGGCATGGCAGAAAGCGAGAGGCGAGCGGAGGCGAGTAACGGAGCCGAGCGGCGCGGCGCGGCGGGTGGGCGGGGCGAGGATTAGCAGGGTAATTGGTTGGGCGCCGGGCGCTGCGGCAGCGCTTCGCATCGCGAGAACCTCCCCAGCGCTGCGTTAAAGAGCTCGCCTCCGCCACGCACTCCTGCTGTTCTTAAAACTCCCGCGACCTGTTGATCTGCGCAGAGATTCTTGCTTCAGTGCACGTACATTACGGAAATTTCTCCAATTTCTAACATTATTTGGAATATAAATGAAGGTAATAACGTGTGCCAGTAAGGTCAGTTCGCAGTGGTACCATAACTAAAGAAATTATGTTGGTAGCACGTAGCTTGCGATAAATGAAAACTTAAATTACTTACTCACCACAACCATGACAGATGCTGGGAGTTTTGTTCCTTTCAATTGTTTCCCAGTGCTCTGATTGCTACGAGCAGTTTTAATAAGATCCCCCGATTTGACTCGGTGCAGGGAGACTTTCCTGTCGCACTCTAGTTCCCTCTACTTTTCTACAATATTATGGAGATTTTAAAACATATGAAGATTTTCTTATGTCACACTATTGTGTGTTGATTATTATTTTGATGTTACGTTATTACGTTAGGAGCATTTGCAGTTTGTGCGGGGAAGAGTGAATATCTTTATGGAGGCAAATTGTGAACTACCATTGGCATATTTTTTTCCTTCTAAATTTTATTCGTTACAAAATTATGAGAGTAAAACTCTCAAGATTTATATTCATAGAAACTGGAAATCTTCAGGCTTGAGGAGGATGAGATAGTATTCTGTCGTCAACTTGAAAAGTGCTCTTCTAAGCACACTCACCCAAGGTTTCTCTGGCATACTTCTGATTTCTACAACAAAGTCTTACACATTCACGATATAAGGATTATATTTAAAAAAAACAGAAGAACATGTAATCTTTGAAGTAATGCCGGTGTTGTTTAAGTTGATTGACTACCTGTAAAATTGTTATATAATTGATCTTTAGTCTTTTTCTTTAGACTTGTAGGTCATAAAGATTGAATGAGAAATAAATAAAAAATAACAACAGAACAAAATTTACCAAGGTCGAGATTCTTATATTATCAAAAACAAAGCAAAATCCTCATGTAGTAATTACCCTGCAACATCTCTAGCTTCATTCACAGACCCTTTACGAACTTGAAGACACGAGTGATATTCCTTTGATGTGACGTCATGCGCGAGTATAAAGGAGCGCATAAAAGACCGCGGCGGAGAGCTCTCCACCAGATGCACTCCACGTGCGCTTCGCACGCGTCGTGTTGCAAGTGCAGTTTTACAGCCGGCGAACTCAACCGCAAGAGAACTTCCGCGCAATTTTACGTACACTTTAGAAGACCCTCGCCGCGCCCGCACGTGCGGTTCGGCCGCCGCCTGGACGCTCACGCTCAGTGGGCCCAACGGCCACTTCAGCCGCTGTCTGCAGGAGAATTTTAGCGGCCGGCTGCTCAGGTCGGTAGTTTTCCATGGTTTCTCCGATCAACACTGCGAATGCGGGAGCAGTACCCTACCAAACGGGCCACGGACCGCACGCGACTCTTTCTTGTCCTATCCTCTCCCCTTACACACACACACACACACACACACACACACACACACACACACACACATGCTTCCACTTCTCTACAACACATGCCAGGAGCCCATTCGGGAGTTTAGAGATTGTCGAGGCTGGCAGCACGCTGGTGGGGGAAACCTGGTTAGGGGAAAACCCCGTCATCCGACATGTAGGTCGGCCCCTGATCGCACCATCCTGAGGGGATAAAATAACCGCCCCCTCTCGCGATAAAAACATGCACGACACTTACTAAACAATTGAACTTATCAGTTAACGCGCTCGGAATCACTAATGAATCAACCAAAAGGTTACCGAAATTGCGCTTAGAATGTCACTCTGATGTTGTCAGATAATCATTACATCAAAAAAACAACTAAATGAAAGTCGGCAACATCTGTAAATAAAAATGACGTGAGTGGGAACAAAAGCATGGGGAAACGAAGTGTGGAAAGTGTCGGTGCATAAGCAATATGGATTAGATTATCTTAGATTTTGAAAGAGCTACCAGGTACATGGATTCCTCATGAATCACTTTGGATAATTCACGGTATACTCTTAAAAGAAGGTCCTTCCATCAACAGAAATAATAAAGGTCTCAAACCGGTACAAAGATGTAGATACACACATTAAAAATCAGAAAGACTTTATAGGCTGAATCACTGTTACAACATAATTGTGACTGACTCGTAATTAAGCGCAAAAGGGAAGTGAGTTACAAAGAATTGGTTGAGGAATCACTAGAATCAGTAAATATGGAAATGCTATAAATTGAAAGATGCACACGGAAGGTTCAAAATCGAACTGTTGGATTTAATTCTGAGAATAACAATGTCAAAATTACAGGTGTATAATAATATAGACGATGATAAACAATGAGGAAACGATTAATAGATATCCGGTTCCAATTAACATAAACAAAACTTTTATTTTACTCTTTCACGTCTATTTTTTCGTGAAAGTATGTGATTTGTAGAAATTAAAAGCATGAAGGGCATTACAAAATGCTTCGTTTCACTTTTTCAAGGGGATGCGGAAGAGCTATTAGGGCAGAAATGCAATATTACATTACGCAACGGTTCCCAATAATGCGAAAAAGAACGTGCTGGTGTATTTCACTAGTTTTGTGCAATTTGCAATACACAATACGCGCTATAGATAACCGGGTTTGTGTAAGTTTAAATTCTATATACCTTTATGACCATTTCCTGCTATTTGCTACTGGCGTTGTTACTAGATGGTAATGGACGGAAAACCCACCGAAGTTTCTCAAAACGAAATAAACCAACAACTTATTGTTATAGTAAAGTTTATCAGATTTTCAGTGAATAACGGAAAACTATTTAATTCGTAGACAACACATATAACTATTGATTTTCTTTTATGTAGTTGTTTTAAGGGTTACCTAAAAACGATGGCATACTATTAGTCAAGCTATTGTTACAACGAAAATTCAATAGATTCCCTAGTATCACTGAAAAAATCTGATGACATAATCGGAGTAATAATTAAGACTTCACTAATAATAATACATTACAAAATAATTTACAGGCAACATTAAATTAAAGTCGGAAACTTGCAGGGGGCGTTTTTTACCGGCAAAACACTTAAAAATCTAGGGGCTGTCTCTAAGAGATGGTAACCTTAACTTAGGATAAAGACGTAAGAACTTCATCTAGTTAAAAAATCAAAATGTTTACGTAATTTGGATACTTTACGTAATTCGTTTTTACGATTCCATTATGGCCTTCGATGTGAAGGTGGCTTCATTAATTCGTTTATACTTTCATCTCCCACATATTATGTATTTATAATTTTACGATTTTTGTTCTTTGGCCCAAAGTCTGGGAGACGCACGCGCGCAGGGTGACTGCCACGACATGGGTGGCTTGCGCGGGTACCAGGGGGAGCGGGGAGGGGGAGTGTAATGACAGGGAAGATGTAATCGCCGAGGGAGGGGCGGAGGGTGTGCTAACCACTGCGGAGAATTACGCACTTCCATAGTTACTTCGTGTGAGGCGGCGACAGTCGTAATTATGTAAATGATTAGGAGATGTGCAAACGGCAGTGAATGATGGAGTCCAAGCCATAAGGTCAGCCAGAATGATGATAACTAGACATCGGATGTTTAGGGAAATGTCTATTTTTTTCTAGAGAACTTATTTAAAGGCTGATAAAGTATGTCCACGAATCATGACAAATGATGACATATGACGAAGTTTTATAATGCTTATTTTTGCTTATTTTAGCATAAATGCCTATTTTTTGCATAAATGCCTTTTTTAGGACTTTTTTGCCTTTTATTATATTTATATACAATGATAAGATATTGGAAAATCGGCGATGGTCCAACGTGACTATTCATTACAAAACCTTCAATTCACGGCTTGAAATTTAAAATTACGAGAGAATTCCTTAAAGTATACTACAGAGTGAACCGAAATTTTAAGTAGAAATAAATATTAATTCCCAGGTTTCAGTGTTGCTAGTGTTGGACTGCTAAAATATGCCAGTCACATCGTTCAGATATCCTTCTCCGCATTCAAACTGATTTTGTCTCCCAGTCGTCGCAAATTTGAAATTGTGATCCTTGAAAAATTACTGGTAAAATGTAAATATTATTAAGAATAAAATGTAGAGGAGTTGTAAATATGCAAATCTAGTTTTACATTAAAATATACGAACTGGTTTTGTCCATTTAAGTTTACAAAATAAAATAGAAAAAAAATACAATTTTTCCATTTTATTGTGTATGTAACTTATGACAGTGCCTTTTTTCTCCTTATTTTTGACTTTTTCAGTGCCTTTTTAGGCGCCTAAAAGACGATTTAACGGCTTAACATCCGATGTCTAATGATAACTGTGGCGACCTGTGATGTGGTGGTCTGTTTTCCACCGCTGCGCCTGAGGCGAAAATCTCGTAGGATTCCAAGTGGAATCCAAGTGGGATTATCCTTGTGGGATTTGCAGTGGGAAAGTGGTTTTGCGGTAGGTTTCCTAGGGATTCACGTTTTCCCTCTAATTCTACCGTTGATGAATCATCATTCATAGTCGTATATTCATACTCACAGCTCCATTAAATCATTCACACATTCTATGTTTGGCTATAAATCTTAAGCTTTGACATCATAATAAAGAATATTATGAATATGGGTGGGAGGTGAATGAGGAAACGAGGTACAGGATTAGAGAGAAGCGTAATTGTTAGTTACTCAAGGTGACGATTCTTCCTACAAAATAATTAGATGCGCTCTGACGCTTCAACAATCGGAAACCTGCTTTGTAATTCTGGATTATTTGTATTTCATTACAAAAGGTCTGTATTATTGAGCCTGAGTTAATTTGAGTAATTGGACAATTAAAACTATTGGGAATCCGCGTCATTTCTAAACTTTTCTTTCCCAGTTATTAGTACTCCTAGCTATTACTTAACAACTTCTCAGTTTTCTAAAACGTTGATAACATCATTTAATTACGCTTTTGGCAGTTATTTCAAAGACAGTGGTAATAAATTTCAGTGAATAGAACTATACTACTATGTGCATTTTAATTATGAATGTCCCAATTCTTCGAACACGAAGTTTTTTTAACAAGCACTTTAATTCTGTAGTTTAATGAACAAGATGTCACAAGGATAGCTCATTTTTATGCACGTTGCTCAGTCATACGAATATTCCTTTGTAAGGACCGAGTCTGCAACGTATAATAAATTTTTCCAGTTTTATGGGTCCTTCGAAAAGAGAATTGTTATTTGCGTATAAATACCTACTCTAAAGAGAATGTGATGCATGTGAAATTGTAATTAGATTTACTCAGTTATGCTCAAGATATTTATATATTTTTTATTTGTAATCGATTATACGTAAGGAAACAAGCGTGTATTGAATTCATATTTACAAATTACTACATAAGAAAAAGAAACGTTAATTGAATTCATGATTAAAATGTAATATTTTGATGTATTTACAATAATTATCCAACAAAATTGAAAAATACCATTATGCGCTATACCATGAAAATATATACAATGTTCGATGCACTGTAATCTCTCCAGATAAAATTTCGGTTTTCACGAAATCTTTTTTTCAGCTTTACGTAAATTCACTTTTGCTATAAAAAGTGAAAAAAAATTTAATATTTTAGTATTTCTCTCAGTCATGCATTCATTTTAATTTCATATTATCTCTATATGTCAGATTATTGAATAAAAGATTACGAATGATCAACCACGTTACGTTATACATTGCGGTGCATGCTACGTCCTTTAAAGAACATTGAAGCTGATACACTTGGCTAAACGCTTTGCGGGAGCCATTCTGCAGACGGTTCGAGAAACGGTGCGTGCCATAGTTGTGCGAACGTGGCAGAGGACATCCGCTGCCTTCAGTTTTTTGCAAACGTATTTGCAACGTTAGCACCCGTTCTTACGCGTGCATCTGGTCCCCGCAGCCACTCCAGTCATTTCCCCCTGGGTTTTAATAAGAGAAATTAGAGAGAGAGTGAGAGAGGAGAGTGAGAGAGGAGAGTGAGAGAGGAGAGTGAGAGAGGAGAGTGAGAGAGGAGAGTGAGAGAGGAGAGTGAGAGAGGAGAGCGAGAGAGGAGAGCGAGAGAGGAGAGCGAGAGAGGAGAGCGAGAGAGGAGAGCGAGAGAGGAGAGCGAGAGGGGAGAGTGAGATGGAGGTGAAAGAGAAAGACAGATATGAGAGGGAGGAGAGACATACAGAGATGAGAGAGAGAAGGGGAAGGAAAGAGAGCGATAAAGAGTAAAGAACTAAAATTTCAGGTAAAAGACCAACAAATTATATTGATTTGAATATCAGGCGAACTAAATATTTTATGGAAAAATACAGATGTTTTTATTTCAAAACAAATTTATGACCAATGTATTTCTGAAGATTAAAAGCAGCCAATTATACAACAGTATTTTTTGCTGGATCCACATTACTGAGAATCGTAGTAAAGTCTTTAATTAATCATATCTGGTTTTGATCATCAATACCCGAGGTTTCAATACATTCATTTTTAAAAATGATATGAATATTGAACAATAGCTATAAAATTTATATCAAAGTAAAATTATGGAATTTGTTTTATATGGTAAAGTAATTTATATTACAGTATACGTTGTTATTGTTTCACTAACGACCATTCTGAATTGTTATTATGAAAACATTAATTAAAATGTGTCCAAATGTTTTTTCCAAATTTAAAAAAAAAGTGCCTTCAATCGGCCATGATGCAGTTTAATCTCAACCCAATATTAATTTTTTTTGCATTATTAATTTAATAATATCAAAACGAAAATGAATTGCAAACCATTGGAAATTGGAAATAGTGCGTATAGCAGGAGGTCGTGCAAGATTAAAATCGTTAATGACATAACGACTAATTATAATTCAGGGAAACTACGTACAGTTGAGTGACATTTTGAAGACACTCTTTTCTCCGTTGGAAAGAAATTTTAAAAAAATTGTATCTAAGGGGTGCTACACCTCACTACTCTAAACATGGCAATTACCCAGAAAAAACCTTTTTTTCCTTTAAAATAATGATCAAACACTTCCTATTCCGTATTTCTTTGGTCTTCAAGTTAATTTTAAACTGACCCACATTTAACCACAAAAGCTGGCGACACCTAAAGGATCAGAAACAGTATGCTCCGATGCTTTTGATTATGGAGTTGGCGTATTTTTGATCCTCACTGACACAATGGTTCTCAAAGAGTGTAAATTTTTGCTCAATGTGATCAGAAATTACGTGGGTATCCTATAAAATTATCTTAGGAACGAAAAGACAAACGCTAAAACACTCAGATTGTATTAAATATTTTAATTGTATATAATTAAATAAGTTAAATGTCGATTTCAATAAATACTCAAATGTTTTACAGACTGATCACTTAACAATTTAGTATGAGCAGTTACTTCGTCTGAGTGTTTTAACTATGTACTAATGTACCTCAGAGACACCCAGAGGCCACAGGAGGCCTGACGAAATAGATCCATGAGGAACCCTTATTTCATCCAAAAGTATGCCTCCTAAATACAGAATTAATTTCTCAAGCCATAGATACAAGTTATAACAATGAATTAGAATTAGAAATAAATACTTTTTTCAGTGGCAAACATTCGTGGCCCCAATTACGTCGGGATCTGGGATTTCTTGACCCAGATGTCCTCCCCCCTGTTCTGGGGACCCCTGCAGATTCTATTCTATTCTATATTACCCAAAGACGAAATCGTGTGTCGTGAGCCAAAACCGATTTGAGAACGACTACACCTGGTATGGCAAGATTGAGGGCAACGAAACTAACTTAATAAAGTCCTCGGGCACTTCTTTAAGAGCATCTGGTGCGAGATTTAAAAGTAAGGATCGTACAAATTTCCCCTGGTGACTCTGTATGGCCCATGAGAGTCTGTGGGAGAAATCTGTGGAAATGTTAGTTGACAGTTATTGCCTCAAAAGCGAAATTAATTCCGATTTCTTCCAGTAAAGCAAAGAATGATTCATTAAAATGACAGACAGATTTCACATTGTCAGTTGGGAAAAAATGTTAAACATTTTGATTAGAAAGTAACTATTTACTAATCTGGTTATTTAAGGGTGCAATAATTGCAGGAACTTTCTACGGCAACGTTAGGAAGTTTAACAGGAAAAGAATCTTGCTTGTTTAAAATAAAATGTTCAGTAACAATATTTGTTACTTCAATTCACATTATGGCTATATACAACAAACAACTGAATAATTGAATAAATATAACTCAAAACGAAAGAAAGGAAAGAAATTGCCTTTAAAATAAGCTTGAGACCATAATTCCTAAATGTTTCTTCTAAAATATTCCTGAATATTTTTTTAGGACTAAAATTGTTTGTACAAATCAGAATTTAAAAAGAAAATAAACATGAAGTTGTAACAAGTACTAGAGAATATGAAAAATCTCAGTTGTTTGATAGAACAAATCTGACAAACATATTTTCGCATAAAAGCACTATTCTCCGTCTCACGCCCTCCAGCTTGAGCGTGTGCACGCCTTTCTAGATTCGGAGGGGAAATAGGGGCGGAGTCGGGGGAAGAGGTCCTCGCTCGCAGGAGCGGCGGGCTTCTAGACGGGCAAGAAGCTCGCACAGGAGCAGCTTGACATGGCTGCCCGACGCTAACGGATAGCTTCAAAGCGCCCCAAAGCACCGAGAACGAGACCCGCCTTTATCCTCCACCCCCACCCCCACCCCCGCTCATCCCCCGGCGACCTTCACGAGCGTGATGATCCATGCGCGCGGCAAGTTCCTCTTCCCGCCCCCGCCCCCGCCCCCGCCCGCCGACGTAAAAACTAGACTGATGGGATAAAAGTTTTGCTCGGGGCCTTTAAGCGGGCGAATCTAGTTTCAGTCCGGTGCTGATGGAAAAGGTCAGCGGCTGCGACGGACCAAAGTGACCCGCCGGCGACCCGCTCTCGGGTGGAAGAGAGAGGTGATTGAGTGGCGGGAGAGACAAGGGTGAGGAATATGTAGGAGCACCGGGAGAACGGATGGAAAGCAAACAGAAAGGCGCTGCGGGAAGCCGAGATGTCTGGAAGTAAACGTAGCGAGTGACAGAGAGTTGCAGTGGGACATAAAAGAACAGGAATATTTACTGTGCGATATGGACCACACAATATACGCCACAACATATGTGAAATATATATAATATTTATATATATTTCACATATGTTCATTCACATTGTGATTTTAAATAATGTTGTTAAGATATGTTGTCATCATTCCTTGTGTTGTTTGTGTTTATTGTAGTGCTGAGGAAGGAATTACATATTGTGAAACGTTGGCAAACTAATGTGTTCGACCAATCCCGTCATCCATATCCCACAATTAATGGTCGTGAATTCTACAATAGACGAATATTCACATTCCATATTCGGAAATGTTTGATGACTATTTTTTAAATTCCTCTCTTTTTACTTTTAACATATTTATTTTAATTTCATGACTTTATGTTATTTAATTGTTATTACTTCATCTGGCATCTTGGTGGCATCTTTGGTGGGGTTTTATCGATAAATCTGTTCGAGAAAGTCTGGTAGAAATGTAAAGTAGAAAACTGAAGCAATATTTCTTGTAAGAAGTAAACCCAATTAATTATTTCCAGTCCCTTAAAGTTGTCAATTAAAAAATAGATTACGAGTACATATACTTAATTTCGGCTTGTGTCTTTACTTCTTCATCAATGAGCTGGTACGAGGATTTATTTGGTCAATTGCAATTTATTTAGCAACGGGGCACAATAAACTAGCATAAAATACAATGGACTGTTAAGAAATGATATGGGTGACGGCAAGGAGATGCTCAATCAAAGAAAAACAAAGGTAGACTGATTTAAAAACGCGTGGGATGCTTTGTGTAGGCACTTAATCCAGCAATTAAGTGACCTGGAAAGGAGGACGAGTTTTGTACTGATTGTTCTCGATTTTACAAAAAACAAGCGAATACACGAATACAAGGGCAATTGGGACTATCAGGAACAGAATTGCACTCGACAGCTGCAATATCATTAAAACTATAACTGAAATGTTTGAAGGCGAAATGTTTGAAGGTGAAAATTATGACTGAATTTTTTGAAAGCGATGTGTGTGCGGCCGTAACCAGAAATATATACACTCTGTAGTAAAACATACCACGAGATCGTTAATAGTCAGCAACTCTCTCTTGAAGGAATCTCCATTTAAACTCGTTTCATCGATAGTACAGGGCGACTTCATCAGAATAAAAGCATAACGATTATACTTTATCAAATACTATTCACCAGACATCATACTATTACAAGAAACTCCCATTCTACTCCGAAAAACTGTGTACTTCCAAATTACATCATTTACAGAAACGACAGGCTATATCCAGCACGGAGACGCGGCGAAAGCACATAAATAGGAGTTTGACCTTCTACACTTCATACTTCTATTAACCCACCTCGACTAAAGTTTATTGAAACGTAAGTAATAAAGATTTTCAACACAACCGGATCCATCATTATAAATATATATGCATACTTACGCTTGCTACTTGCCGTAGACATTGGCCCTCGTCAAAAAAAAAAAATGTGTCACAAACCTATAAACAAAGGTTCTCTAACTACCACAAAAGATATAGACTAAGGCATGAACCATCTAAATCATCAAATATTCTTTCCTTATAAAGATACCACGACACCTGTAGATTTTCTAAACTTATTAAAATTACGCCGCCGCGCCCAATGCCGCTTTTATCGGACTAGAGATCTAGCAGTCAAAAGGGTGTACCAACACAAGCGACGTCTTTTGTAAGAAAGAAAAAAATCCCAGCGAGTATATAACTGACACATACGTAAAAAATCTACGTAAAATACAAAGACCATTTCTACAATATCAAAAGCCAACAGCAACACTCAAACACCCAGGTGGATTATCACTATTATTCTCCCTTTTTATCAATGACTTCCCATAAACTGAAGGTGTCTATGAATTTATCTACGTCAATGATATTGTTGATAAAGGAAAAGAAATCAGAAACAAATTTACAATAAGCAAATTTCCAGAAGCCGCTAATCAACTATACAATATTCGGTTAGAAACTCGTATGACTGGAGCAAAGTACACAGACTAAACCTGAATCCTACAAAGTGTCAAGCAACTCTATTCACATACAAATTAAAACAAAACTCCAAATATTTTATCCTATACGTATCGACACATCATTTTGTGGCAATCCAATCACATATTTTCCCTAATTACATGAAGAATAGGAAGGCAGCGATATAAGAAATCTTTGCGAATAGAGCAAGAAATGACTGTAAGAATTTACCTGTGGGAGCATTTTGAACCAGCCGCAAAGTTGTAAATTCATTCAGAAAAAATCTAAAACAATTATACTATTGCGTTTGTTACTTGCCTTTTTTTGTTTAAAAACTGATGTATGTGATTTAAAAACGGATGTATGTGACGATTGTCCATAATGATGTGCTTACTAAAAGTATGTATGAAGCAAAGCGAGTGCATGGGCACGATGCATCCCGTTGTGTGTGTGTGTTTCCGGTGGCGTAGGCAATGTCACGAGCACGTTAGTGTAAGTTGGTGTTTGCGAGGGGAAGCCATGACTTAAAGTTCTCTTGGTTTTGTAGAGATGTGAGTATGCAAAAGGCGTTGGGATAATGAAAATGTGTGTGCGTGCGTGTGTGTTTGGGATTGATTAAAAATTTAATAATATCAAATTTTGTCTCACCCTTGTTTGAGGTACACTTTAGGAACTATCACAGTAATTAATCTCATTTACAGTAAGTACCACTGCGAGCAGTCGAGGTTTTTGTCACTTGTTTGTACGATTATCTTGCATACCTATCGTTTCCTTGTTAGTTTCTTAGAATCTTTGATCACGTTCGTCGCAGCTCTTATCTTAAGCTGTACATTGTTTATGGCTGCACGTGTATGTGATTCTCAATAGTGTGCACCATCAGCTTTTACTGCCTTTCTTGCTTGGTAACGTTGGGAATCAACAGTCTGCAACTGGTTGTGTTCCAGCTGTGCGGCAGTAAATTACTGCATCTGCTCCTTATCCTGGCTACACACCTTCGCACTTCACATCACGTCTTATCTTCATCGTCATTTTACCGACTTGTCTGTTCTCTATGACGTGGACTCCACACACGCTCTTAGCAATTTAGCTGCCCTTCATGAATATTTCCACTACGTTCTGCATGTGCCTGTCTTCAATCGACATTCGGTTCTTTGCGGCTATGTCAGGTTCATCGATCATATTCTACTTGTCTCCGAGCTTGACTCTTATGTCTGTATGTCATCTCCGACAGTACCACTAGTGCTGCCTTTCGCTTCTTGTCGACTACGACAACCGAACAAATTCTTAACAATGGCTTCCACCCTGGGATATAATATACGGCATCAAGATGTGACTGAACTTGGCAAATCACAATTATTTAAAAAATTACAACCAAACGTTTTCTAACTTTTGAAAGATTGCACCGCTAAGACATGACTAAAATATAATTAATCTTCACAAAGTAATGTACATGGATAACAGGTTTTAAATATTACGTTATTTTGATTTATTGAATTTTTACTTTCTCGCCCCTATTAAGGTACTTCGTAAGAGGAGAACGTCATGTGCGCCCGAAAATGGCGAATTTTCGGCAGTAAAAATTTTATTGCGGGACCCTGGTAATAAGAAACTGGATAAATCCTATTTCCAAATGTATAGAAAATCCTCTAGCGTGTGTAGACAGAATCCATGTTTTCGGGGTTCTTGAGCCAAAAAATTGATTGTTTGCGAAACGTCTTTTTGTCTGATGTCCGTCTGTGGTCAACGCTAGCGTCTAAAACTTTGAATCGATTTTCTTGAAAATTGATATTCCTCAATCGATCTAAATGAACTCAAGGTGTCGGCAGTTTTAAACAGATATTTTGATTTTTGAGGTTACTTTATATAAAGCCTAAATGGTTTTCAATTTATGAAACATGGTACCAATTTTTTGTCAAATTTTGTCTTCAGATAGTGTAAAGGACTCTTAAGAGAACAGTGCAAGTCTTATGATCGTGGAAATTCCAGATATTTTGAAAATTGGAAAAGGAAATTTTTGGAGGCCGTCATCCTGTAACTATAATATTGAAGATAAAATTTTTTCCTTTATGAAATCTGTTCCTTAAAAAGAGATCTTTAAGTAAGTTTGTGTTCAATTTTTCAAAACCGTGAGATTTTCATGTAATCAGGCTCAAAATAGGCAATTAAAAAATTTACAATTTTTTCACAAAAACCGTTTCAAATTTCTTCTTTAATTATTTTTTTCACGGGAAGAATGAGGGATGCTGAAAAGAATGGCGCGGGCCTCGTTTTCGTTGAACTCTCTTTATTTTCGAAAATTACAAATTTATAAATTATGCAAGAAAGTATGCCCTGTTGTATCACCACTAAGTTAAATTGATTTATTTTTCTTCAAAATTCATGTAATAACATAATCAAGTCGCTATTGTAGATAAAAAACTAACGATCGGGGATATGGCACAAAATATAGGAGAAGAATAAAGAGAGATGATCAAAAGAAGGGTAAGAAGGAAGAGGAGAAGAAGAAAAATAAGGAGAAGAAGAAGAAGAAGAAGAAGAAGAGGGGAGAGGAAAAGGAAAAAGAAGAAATACAGGTGTAGGAGGAGAAGGTATAGAAAAAGAGGAAAGAAGAGAAGAAAAGGTTAGAGGAAAAGAAGAGAAGAAAAGGTTAGAGGAAAAGAAGAAGAAGAAGGAGGAGGAGACGAAGAAGAAGAAGGGGCAAGAGGAGAAGAAGAATAAGAAGAGGGAAGAGGAGAAGAAGAAGAAGAAGAAGAAGAAGAGGGAAGATGAGTAGAAGAGAAAGAGGGAAGATGAGAAGAAGAGAAAGAGGGAAGAAGAGAAGTAGAAGAGAAAGGGGAAGAGGAGAAGTAGAAAAGAAAGAGGGAAGAGGAGAGAAGAAGAAGAGGAAAGGGGAGAGGAGAAGAAAAGGGAAGATGTGAAGAAAAAGAAGAAGAAGAGTGAAGAGAAAAATAAGAGGGAAAAGGAGAAGAAGAAGAAGAAGAAGAAGAGGAAGAGGAAGGAGGAGGACGACGACGAGGAGGAGGACGCAGAGGAAGGAAGCATGGAAGCATGGACGCAGAGGAAGGAGGACGGAGGAGGAAGAGGAGCAGAAGGAAAAATGAGAGAAAAGAAGGAGGAAAGAATAAGTCAAAGTACATGGAGGAGGAGGAAACACTACGTCGGAGGAATAGGCAAGAAGAAGTCTATGGAGAAGTTGGAGAAAAGAAGGAGCTGACTCAGTATCTCTGTTCGATATTTACGACTCCACACCCACGCCTGCCTTGGCGACGCAATGGCCAGCCATCCTGACACACCAACGCCTCCTCCTCCACCTCCTCCTCCGTCTCCATCTCGGTCTCCCTCTCCTCCTCCTCAGCCTCCCCCACCGCCTCCTCCGAATCCTCCTCCTCCACCTCCTCCTCCACCACCTCACCCTCCACCTCCGCCTCCTCCTCCTCCGTCTCCTCCTCCCCCTCCACCTCCGCCACCTCCTACGCCTGCTCCTCCACCTCCGTCTCGTCCGTCACCGCCTCCTCAGCCTCCTCCACCTCCGCTTCCTCCGCCACGGCCTCCTCCTCCACCTCCGCCACCTCCTCCTACGCCTCCTTGCCCTCCGTCTCCTCCTCCTCCTTCTCCTCCTCCGCCTCCTCCACTACCTCCTCCGCCACCTCCTCCGTCTCCTCTGCCTCCTCCGCCTCCCGCGTAGGAGCGGGCGCCGTGCAGGGGGGGGGAGGACGGGCGTTGCGGTGGGCGCCGAGGAAGCGACGCGGGCTTGAGGGTTCGCGAAATAAATTGCGTTAGGTGTGAGGGGAATGTAATTATTGTGTAATTATTCCGCGCTCGCCGGCGGAGCGGAGCGGTGAGGAGCGGAGCGGCGCGAGGTGTGGTTGCGGGCGCGAGACCGTCGCCGTCGCCGTCGCGGCAGCCGCACCCACCGCCGCTGCTCCTCCGTTGACTCCTCCAGCCCTCGACATCCGTCGCCTCCGCCCCCGCCCCCGCCTTCGCAGACCTCTCCCACTGTCCAGGTTGGAGCTTGTCCCGGCTGGGGTGGTGCCTCGCTGGTGGGAGATACCTGGTTGCGGGAAATCTCTGCTACTCGACGTGTGGGTCAGCGCCGGATCTCGCCAGCCAGCTACGGAAGATTACCGCCACCTTCCGGGATAAAGACCTGTACAGTACGCTTACCGGAGTAATGACCTTACTAGTTGACGCGCCCGGAATTCTCAATCAATCCATCTATCGACCTTTCCGTCTGTTTGTTTGCTGACGCCCCACGAGTTGCATTCGCCCTCTCACTACGCTTTGCCATCGTCTTCCCCTTTACGTCCGCTTCCGACTTTTCATCAACGTCGCCTTCGCCTGCTACCTCCACCGTGCAATCGCCACATCGTTTCCTCCTAACGTACACTGCAGACTTCACCTCGGATTCAATTTTCTCCATTGCTGCATTTCTTCTACACCTGCGCCTGCATATCAGCGCCTGTCATCACCCTTTCCACCTTCTTCTCCACTGCCGCCTCCGTTGACTATTCCAGCGCCACTCACCCCATTTTCATCCGTCGTCAACATCTCACCGCCAAATCCACCCTTTTCGTCCTCTCCAATTCCATCCTTTCCTGCAACTCCCCTCCTCACAGCTTTTGCTTCCACCTCCTTCATATCCACATACTTCATCACTTAAGACAATCACCCTCATCCACCTTCACTCCATCACCTCATCTACTTCAATCTCTACCGCCTACGCCTGTGTATCTCTTGAGAGCACACAATACCCGAGTCGTTCTCGTCCACCAGAGTATGTTGTATCCACAGAGTAACCATGCATGTCAGCTTTAGAGTCAAATATGTACTACAATATTAGATTTTGATGTTTTACTATGTAACTAGTGACTAAGAATATAGCCAATCATGATTCATGAATAATTACATTACTTCAAGTCGTTGTTCGAGTACGTATAAGATTATTACGTTGAACAAACAGCACATCTCAAACTTGTATTTCCTTTAGTTCAGTGAAGGAATATAATTACGAAATAGCATTTTTTTAACCATAATTTCTCCATGACTTCTCACAAAACAGCGGAAATATGTAGTAAAACACGTTGTGATCTACCGCGAGCGGTACCTCAGTGCATCCACTGATATCACTGCAGAGCCTCTGGCAGTGAGGTCCTAGGTTCGAGTCCTCACAGCGGCAGAATTTTTGACACTAGCTTTTCAGCTAGGTCGAATTCATTCTGTCTGGCGGAGAATTCCAGCGGCCGGCTGCTCTGATCGGTAGTTTTCCGTGGTTTCTCCGATCAACACCAGGCGAATGCCGGAGCAGTACCCTACCAAACGGGCCACGGACCGCGCGCGATCTGTCCTTCCTCTTCCTTGTCCTATCCTCTCCTTTTACACACACTTACACTAACATGCACTACACTGTCACATATTCCGGGAGCCCGGTCGGGAGCTTAGAGCTTGTCCCGGCTGGGGAGGTGCCCCGCTGGTGGGAGAGTCCTGGTTAGGGGGAAACCCCGCTAGCTGACGGTAGGTTGGCGCCGGATCTTGACATCCAGCGGGGGAAGATCACCGCCATCTCCCGATAAAAACACATGCACTACACTTACGGGACCAATGACCAAAGCACTTACGCGCCTAAAAACACGAAAAAAAGCAGTCAATCAAACGTTGTCATTGCCTAAACAATGAACGTCTCTCCTCAGATAAATACAATAAGATTTTATTGCGACGTGTCACTTGTCTTGTGCGCCTTCGACGTGAGTCTCCATCTCCCCTCGGCCTCCGTCCGTCGCCGCCCGCGAGGCCAACATGGCGCGGCTGCTGTGGAGGCTCCTGCGGCTGAGCCGCTTCGATTTCCTATCGCGCGCTGCAAATTAAACCGCAGCGCAACGCGGCGGGGGCGGGGGCGGGGGACGGCGCGCGGAGACACGGCCGGCGCGGGGGGCTTTGAGCGCAGGGGGGGGGGAGGCCACGAGCCTATTCAGAGGGGGCGTTGGCGCGCGGCGGCGCGGGATAATGCCGGAAGCGACCTCAACTGCCGGCACGCCGCTCGCTCTCGTCGACCGAATTCGTAGTGCACATTTGACAGGAGAGTTGCTTGATGCGACAGATTGATTATTGCGAGTTTCATGCGAGTTTTGTGTGAGGCACGTTACATGCTAACAGTTGTTGCATAGTGCATGCATGGTGCATTTTGCATAGTGCATGTTGAATAGTGCATGTTGCATAGTGCATGTTGCATAGTGCATGTTGCATAGTGCATGTTGCATAGTGCATGTTGCATAGTGCATGTTGCATAGTGCATGTTGCATAGTGCATGTTGCATAGTGCATGATGCATAGTGCATGATGCATAGTGCATGATGCATAGTGCATGATGCATAGTGCATGATGCATAGTGCATGATGCATAGTGCATGTTGCATAGTGCATGGTGCATAGTGCATGTTGCATAGTGCATGATTCAGAGTGCATGATTCAGAGTGCATGATGCATAGTGCATGATGCATAGTGCATGATGCATAGTGCATGATGCATAGTGCATGATGCATAGTGCATGATGCATAGTACATGATGCATAGTGCATGATGCATTGTGCATGATGCATTGTGCATGATGCATTGTGCATGATGCATTGTACATGATGAATTGTGCATGATGCATTGTACATGATGCATTGTGCATGATGCATTGTGCATGATGCATTGTGCATGTTGTATTGTGCATGATGCATTGTGCATGTTGTATTGTGTGTTTACATATGTGCATGTTGCATAGTGCGTGTTGCATAGTGCATAAAATTGCAAATTACTCTGTAATGCTGAAACATTGTTGAGATCCTCATCGATATCACGCGCGTAACTTGTAGAAAAATTCAGTTATCCGATGTATCTAAGAGGTAAATTATTAGCATTTTAACATCTTGCGAACTCATCTTTCACTTCCAAAGGTATTCTTCGGTGCGTTTATACGATCGTCCTTTCAAATAACACAAAAAGTCTATTACGATATGGTTCACCGACCATTTGAAGTGCAAAACTACCAAGAGAGAAATAATAAAAACCGCTTTAACGGGTGAATAGTTTCTTAAACGATCTTTGCCAAAGTTGGACTCTATGAAAAATATTTTCTTCAATATCTTGAATCTCTCTTATCGGCTTTCTTTTCCGGCAGTCATCCGTACGCTTCGTCAAGAAGCTGCAGGAAAATTAAAAGGAAGCCTTCAGAATTTAATCGTCTTAACATGTTTCCCAAATAAGACGGCGTACTAATTACAACTTTCTTGAGTAACTCATTAGGAACGGATAAGAAAGATAAAACAAATCGTCCACGCAAAATTTTTAAATGTCAGAATACTCTTCTCTCCGTTAAATTAATGGACTAATGAAGCTTTCGGCTTCACAAACTCTTTTTTCATTTTTTGTTTTGGAGAGGTAGGGTAGGTGACGGGTGAAAGCAAAGTTCACTCTTACTTTTAGATCCTCTACGGAGGTCAGGAACATCTGAGGGTCATGCTGTAGGGTTACTCTCACAAGCCTCGCAACACCCAGTTACAGAATATGTTATATGTAAAAAATTGCACCTCATGTGCCAATCGAAATAAACGGTTTTGTCACACCAAAATCAAAGTATATTACAAGTAAATAAAATAGTAATAATAATAATAATAATAATAATAATAATAATAATAATAATAATAGTAGTAATAACAGTAATAACAGTCTTTTCATACAGGCTATTATTTCATACGTCATTTCAAAGTATTTCATAGTTAATTACAACCTCTTAAGATTCCTCACAAAGAAGGAAAGCTATTCAACTTGTCAAAGAAAAATTTGAAAAACTGGAAACAACGGCATAATACAACAGCCAAGTAAATCTTACAAATAATTATTTGGAAACAAAAGTAAACACATCAGCAAAAGCTGTTCAATCTAGCGTAAACGCAATTTGGAAATAAGTACGACACAAAACATGAATTAACCTGAACAAATGATCAAGACTGAAAAATTATTAGTCCTCTGATTTAACGAGGTAATATTCTGACGACGCGTTTAACTGAGGGCGTTAGTTTATAGTTCATTAATGTGATGTTTATTGTTACCCCCCCCCCTTCTTCTTCAGCCAAAGCCTTCCTCTGCGACGCCAATCTGCGTCACGGATATATCCGAAATTAAACGTGAGATACGACTCCTGCGTGTAGCCCTCAACTGCTAACTCCAGCAAAAGGTGGAGGAGATCTCATTCGAGAAGCTGTTAACGCTTTATACGATCCTAGGAATTCCAGTCTTTTACTTTGGTTCCTCAGATTTAATTTGAATGGGAAAACGAGCAATAGCAACATGAATGGAAAGGGCTTAGAGAGAACTTTAAACTTTTTTGGAAGCGTTTCTGTGGGAATGAAAAGTAATCAGAACTCGACTCTCCCGAACTTTCACCTTCAATGTATTTTTTCTTGGTTTCTGAAAACGGGTTTCGAAAATTTCACTTTAAAAGTAAGAATCTGCACTAATAGCACTTAATTGTAATTTACTGTTTAGTTACGAGGAATTTTATAATTCTGTCATTCCTTGAACATTATGTTTATTTGGTACGGAATGGTGTAGTTTTTAAGATATTGGCATCTTTGTAGAAGTAAACATGAGGATTTGTTTTATCTTAAGTATTTATTGTTGCAAAATGCTTTTTTGGTCGCATTGCCGCCATCGTCAGTTCTACAAAAACAACAAACTGTGAAAAATAGAATTTGATAACATGAAATAAAACAGAAATATTCATTACGAAAATAAAAATAAAGACATAATTTTTAAAAAAATATTTTATATTATCAGTTACTTCACTTTGTAAATTTGCTACTTCATGTATTAGGAGAAACTGCCGTACCTGCGGACAAAGCACGTTTTCGGCAAAAGCAAAAGTTTCGGATTGTTATTTTCCCAACACTGCTATTGCCATTTGTCAATTCAAGTGAACGATTTTGTAGTATGAGCTGTGTCAGTGGTTTTATACGAGTTTAATAGATTTGACGAATGAAAAGTAAAAATTTTTGCATTTCTTTTTTATCTTATTTTGTAATAACTACCATTACTTTACGAGAGTATGTTGAGATGTGTTGCATCTAAAAAAGAGGACCATCAACAATGTCAACTGCAAAGGTCATTAGTCCCGTAAGTGTAGTTTTTGTTTTATCTAAGTAGAGGGCAGTGATCCTCCCATGCCAGATGGTCAGATCCAGCACCGATGTTGACAAACCTTTGGCTAGCGTTTACCCCTAAACAGGTACCTCCCATCATCGGGGCACCGCCCCAACCTGGACAAGCTCGAAGTTCTCGACCCATTTCCCCACAAGTATGGTAGTGTAGTCCATGTAACTGTAAGTATGTGTATGTAACTAATAAGGAAAGGAAAAAGAAGGAAGGATCGCGCGCGGCCCACAGTCCGTTTGTTAGGGTACTGCTCCTCCATTCGCTTGGTGTTGATCGGAGTAACCACGGAAAACTACCGATCAGAGCAGCCGTCCGCTAGGATTCTCCTCCAGACAGGGACTGAATTCGACCTAGCTACCTACTGAGCCACTTCTCCCGGTGCGACTGTAAGGGTTTAGTGAGGATCGATGTCGTTCACCCTACCTCCCCCTCACCCCCACCCTCCCCACCGCCAGCGCGCGATTCCGCCCCCGCCCCACGGCGGCTTCATAACCTGGAGAACTGACCGACCGACAAGAGCGGAGCGTCTTTCTCGGCTTCTTGCCGACGCCGGACAGTGTGGCCAAAAAGGAGAAAAGTTAGCAAAATGATTTTTTTCGGAAATTTTGGCAATAAAAACACATTTTATAATTAAATTTTGACTCATTTAATTTTTTAACCTTTAAATATTTAATTACATAACCTCAAAGTCCGCCCTCTCATCGTGTGACTCATCTGCAAAAAGGGAATTTCTACTTGAAGCCATTAACATTATTGTAACTTCTAGATCTAATACCTTTATGATAATTTTTTTTCTTTTCTATTTTTGAAATCTGTGGGTTAGATGCAAATAACAGCCTGCAAAGCACTTGCTTCTTTTTCTTCCACGTTGCACATTTTTCCGTTTTTTTCCTTTTCAGTGTGTTTAATAACACCATACCCCTCCGTGTTAATAAAGACCCACTAGTACCAAATCATGAAGAAAAAATAAAAAATAATATTATAGGTAGAAAGGTTAACAAAACTAGATGTGCACATCATAAACAAAGTACCTTAACGCACAATGGAGCAAACATGGGCAAACATACCATTGATTAGTGGTATCCAAACTAGATAAATTCCAGCATCAGATTCAGTTAATGTCATAGTCTTGAAGGGAACGTCTTGAAGTGAACTAAAAGACATTATAAAAAAACGGATTTTAAAATTTTATTTAATTGTGACACATTTCGACACAAATTATTATTCAAGAAATATGTTTTTAAAAAATACAGATTAAAACTTGTGAAAGTTCAAACTTGCACTGAAAGGGGTGGCGTGATTCCCCCTTCCTTTCCTGATCGGGGAACGATGAAGGAGACATTTTGCTACCCGTTCCATGTGAAATGGAGCTTCTGAGTGTATTTTGATTGTAGGCTTTTTGCCAACTTTCCCCTCCTGTGGCCTCACTGTGCGCCGTCGGCCTCCGCGTGGTGCCGCTCTTCCAGTGGCTGAGTTAAGGGACGATCGAAGGGAAACGGTGTTCCGGTGAATTCACGTTTGGGAGAACACGCTATCCCACTGGCCCCACAAGCACTGGCATACTGGTCCCACTACCTAAAAAAAGAATCTTTAATAATAATTATTATAATAATAATCTTTAATAAATAATAATTATCTTGTTATTTATACAGGTCATTATCTAATTACGTCAGTATGATGAATTTATTTTAATCGATATATTGAATTGAGTAATTTTAGATTACTAATTCATTCGCATAATTATTGAAGTTCGCCGGGTGTTTCGAGTGAAGTTCTACGTAGGGGATACCATGGTTATGACCGGCTTAGATCGCTGAAGCCATCGACTGATAACACTGCTGTACCACTGATCGGGATGTGCTGGGGCTCGAGTCAGGGCGGTGGCAGGATTTTCGACACTAAAGAGCTAGCTCAGATTCAGCCGCTAACTGCAGGCGAACTCTCCGGCTGCTCTTATCGGGAGTTTTCCGTTGTTTCTCCGACCAACACATCGCTAATGCCGGAGCAGTACCCCAACAAACGGGCCACAAACCGCGCGCGATGTTTCGTTCCTCTTCCCTGTTTTAACCTAGCGCCTTTCTTCCACACACTAACACATACACACACTACACTACAACCCATGTCGGAAGACT